>QXTE01000201.1:2295909-2433668 GCA_003942145.1 Platysternon megacephalum | reverse complement strand
AACAAAAAAAAAAAAAAAAAAAAAAAAAGCCGCGATCGTGATCGCGATCGCGATCTGCGGCGGCAATTCGGCGGGAGGTCCTTCGCTCCGAGCGGGAGTGAGGGACCCTCCGCCGAATTGCCGCCGAATCGCTGGACGGGCCGCCCCTCTCCCGAGGGGCCGCCCCAAGCACCTGCTTGGTCAGCTGGTGCCTGGAGCCGGCCCTGATGCGAACACTGGCTGGCTTCCCCTTACCACACCCAGCCTTGCCGCTCCCTACCCCACACCACCACTTGTAGGGACGTTCCTAATACTTCAAGTACCTGACTTGAAACAAAATTCCTTGCTTTTTTAATCAAGAAAAAAAGGTATTTAATAAATAAATAGCACATTTATTGCCTTGTAATTATTTTTCCTGTAGCCCAGTATTCTAGCACTGACTGGAAAATCCTTCCCATCAACCTGCTGTATCCAAAGTTTGTACAAAGTTGTAGAGGTTGTTGATTTTTTAAATTTTATATTCAGAAAATTCTTTTTATAAGCATTATTTATTATACAATGTATATATCTTTGAGTTAACTAAGATTATATATTATATAAATACATATATATATATATATATATATTTGGAGATAAATATATTTCAATTTGCTTTTTGTTGTTGTCCTGTTAAGACATTAAAGAGAAATTAAATGAACGTAAACGGATACACTCGAGAGCCTGCATCGTTCACTTGTTATGGAGCCTCGTGAGATCAGTGTCAACTGACAGCCACCGAAATGGTCAACTCCCTTGCTGGACAGGCGACTGCATTAAGACACCACCTCAATTAACACAAACGACTGATACTAAAAACTAATCACTTGCCATATTGTGACAGTGCTTATCACAAGCAGCTTTCTACAGGGAAATATCACAATGAGCAAACTTCAAGACAGCGTCTGATGGTGTCCAATGTAGCTACACAGACCTCAATGGCATTAGATTAAATAGAACCACAGAGTTTAAAGCCAGAAGGGATCATTAGATTATCTAGTCCAGGGGATCTCAAACTGGGGGTCGGGACCCCTCAGGGGGTCATGAGGTTATTAAATGGGGGGTGGCGAGCTGTCAACCTCCATCCCAAACCCCGCTTTGCCTCCAGCATTTATAATGGTGTTAAATATTTAAACAAGTGTTTTTAATTTATAAGGGGGGGGTCGCACTCAGAGGCTTGCTGTGTGAATGGGGTCACCAGTACAAAAGTTTGAGAACCACTGTCTGACCTCTTGTTTGACAGAGTCTATTAAATAGCCCTGTATTGAGCCCAATAACTTGTGTGTGGGATGAATCATCTTTTTCAGACTAGAGACCTCTAGAGGGGAGAATCCCCCACGTCACTTGATGGTTTGTTCCAACATTAATCACACTCACTGTTAAAAATGTGTGCCAAATTCCAGCCATTGATTCTTGTTCTGCCTGTCTCCAGCGCATCAAAGAATCCTTCCGAGTACCTGGTATTTTCTCCCTGTGATGGTACTTATACCCTGTGATCACGTCACCTCTCCATCTTCTTTTTGATAAGCTACACAGATTGAGCTCTCAAAGTCTCTCACTGTAAGGCATCTTCTCCAGCCATCAAATATTTTTTGGCCTCTTTTCTGTACTCCCACCAATGTTTCAAAAACCTTTATAGAATGTGGACACCACAACTGGACACAGTGTTTCACTATCGGTTTCATCAATGTCATACACAGAGGTAAAATTACCTCCCTGCTCCCTTTTATCCATCTGAGGATATTAGCCCTTTTTGTCACAGTACTGCCCTGGGAGTTTGTGGTCAGGTGCTTGCCTACTATGAAACCCAAGGCCTTTTGAAAGTCACTGCATTCCAGGATACAGTCCCCCATTCTGTAGGTGTGACCTGCATTCTTTGTTTCTAGATATGTAACTTTACATTTGGTTGTATTAAAGTGCATCTTGTTTGAATGGGCCCAGTTTACCATGAAATCCAGCTCGCTCTGTATGACTGCCCTGTTCTCATTTACCACTTCACCAATCTTTGTGTCATCTGCAAATTGTAATCAGCAGTGACTTTGTATTCACTTCCACATGACTGATGGAAACGTTGAATAGCATCAGGTCTAGTGCCAATCCCAGTGGAACCGCCCTAGAAACACCTCCATTTAATTCTGGTTCCCCATTGACAGCTATGTTTTGAGATCTGTCAGTTAGCCAGTTCCTAACCCAGTTACTGCGTGCTTGAATGGTATTTTATAGTGCTGATTTCCTAATCAGAATATACTGCAGTTCCCAGTCAAATGCATTACAAACGTATAGCATATTACAGCTATGCAGTTACCTTTTATCACCCAAACTTGTAAACTCATCAAAGAATGATATCAGGTTTGTCTGACAAGTCCTATTTTCCATAAACCCCAGTTGACTGGCATTATATTCTTATCCTTTAATTCTTCATCAGCTGAATCCCATATCAACTTTCCCATCATTTTATCCAGGATGTCAGGACATCCCTGCTTGCACTTTTTGAATATTGACACATTAGCACTTTCCCAGTCTTCTGGAATTTTCCCAGTATTCCAAGATTTATTAAAAATCTACATCAGTGAGCTAGAAGTCTCCTTTACCAACTCTTTTGGGTGCAAGTTATCCAGGCCTGTTGATATAAAAATATTTATCCCTAGCAGATGTTGTCTAAAGGGGGGGAAGGATAGCTCAGTGGTTTGAGCATTGGCCTGCTAAACCCAGGGTTGTGAGTTCAAACCTTGAGGGGGCCACTTAGGAATCTGGGGCAAAATCAGTACTTGGTCCTGCTAGTGAAGGCAGGGGCTGGACTCAATTACCTTTCAGGGTCCCTTCTAGTTCTATGAGATAGGTATATCTCCATATATTATTATTAATGTCTTCCTTAGTTACTAACAGAACAGAAAGTACTTCATCATCCCCATGTGATATGATTATACTATCCTGTTTCTTTCCAAATACAGAACAGAAAGATTTACTGAACATTTTTGTCTTTTCTGTATCAACAACAACTTTGCCCATTACTAGAGAGAGATGGTAAACACCATTGCTAGGATTTCTTTACTTCCTAATATACTTAAACTCCCTCTTATTGCCCTTAGCCTTGCCAGTCATGAATTCTTCCCGGGTATATTTAGCTTTTCTCATCAATGCTCCATTGAATAGCAATCAATGTAAATTAGAAGTTATTTCCCCTTTTTTCTATTTGTTTTTTTTTAATTTCTAATTCCTGCCTTCACTTCCCCACTGAACCAGGATGAGTTTTTAGCTAAAGCACTCCTCTCTTTTGATTGTGGAATTGTAGCTTTTGGGGCATCTAATAAGCTCCCAATTTTCATTGACATTTTTCTATCTAAATTTTTCCTTCCAATCAATTTCACTCAAAATTCCTCAGCTTTAGGAAGTTAGCAACATTGAAGCACCAAGTTTATATATTACTGGTTGGGACTGTTCTGTGTTTGCATGTAATCAGGTCCCATGGCAACCACCAACTTTCAGTCCAGTGATTAATTCATCTTTATCCATCATAATTAAGTCCAAAATAGCATCATCTTGTGTTGGGTGCAATCCCTTTTGCATTATACAATTTTTAGAAACTCTAGGAATGTTTTATTGCATGGGGACCTCAATTTGGGAAACAGTTTTTTCCCCACATTGGACAGGTGCTGGTTTGATTTGGCGGTCACAAATCAAACAGCTCCCCACCAGGACATACCCACTCCTGGGCTTTCTTAAGTAGCACATGCCAGAACACACAACGCCTTTAAATCGAGTGTGCAGAAGAAGCCAACGGTAAGGCTAGCCCCAGTGGGCATGTCTGCCCAGGCTCAAGCCCTACCCCAACCCCTTGCATCCACACTCCAATTGGGTTAACCTAGGGCTCGAACCTAGGGTCCAAGCCCATGTTAAGCTGGGATCTAGGGTCTGAGCTCTATTGCTTTCCTGTGTGCACGTGGCCCCAGCTTGACTCGGGTCCTGGAAGTCCTCCAGATGTATCCCAGAGTTCCTTGGGGCATCTTCCTTAGTCCTCTCTATGCCAACAATCTGCGGTGCAGTCTATTGCAAACAGAAGCCACAGCTCCCTTTGCGCAGTAGCTCAGATCAGCGTTAACCCTTTGTCTGCTGAAAACCAGTCTGCACACACACTACCAGGATCCTGCAGGGTTTGCAATGGAGACCGATCCAAAGAAGCTTTTGCAGAGAGAGCTGCTGCCTGGTGCATGCTGGCCAGGCGCCCCTGCACACACAGCCCCAGGGACGGCCTTGGGGGCCAGAGAGCAGAAGAGGGACTAAGCGGCTGCCCTGCTGGGAGGAGGTCTCTGCACCTTGAGGTCTTTAAACCACGATTTGAGGACTTCTGTAACTCGGGCATAGGTTAGGGGTTTGTTACGGGAGTGGGTGGGTGAGGTTCTGTGGCCTGCGTTGTGCAGGAGGTCGGACTAGACAATCATAATGGTCCCTTCTGACCTTAACGTCTATGAGCTCCCCCATCCCAGCAGGGCAGCTGCCTGGACCCCACTCTGCTTTCTGCCCCCTGGAGCTGCGTATGCAGGGGTGCCTGGGCAGCATGCACTGTTAGGGCGGCAAGCGGGAGCCAGCCCAAAACCTCCCTGCAGCCTGTTTCCAGCTCCAGCTCCTCTTCACTGCTGCACAAAGCTTGCCCAGAGCAGGGAGCAAAGCTGACAGGTGGGAGGCAGCTCCTGGCTGCCAGGATGTTGGGGGTTCTCCTCCTCCCTGCCGTGCTGAGCCACGAGCTCTGCTGCTCCCCATCCCTGCAGGGCAGCCACTTCTCCCTTGCTCCTGGGCCCAACCTCCCCTCCATGGGGCTGCATGTGCAGTGGTGCCCAGGCAGCGTGCACTGTGAAAGCAGTGAGTGGGAGCCAGCCCCCAAACTTCCGAACAACCTCCCAGGGTGCAGCAGTTCTGTAATTCTGCAGTTTATGTACCAAAAACACAGAATATCAGGGTTGGAAGGGACCTCAGGAGGTATCTAGTCCAAACCCCTGCTCAAAGCGGGACCTAATCCCAACTAAATCATCCCAGCCAGGGCTTTGTCAAGCTGGGCCTTAAAAACCTCTAAGGAAGGAGATTCCACCACCTCCCTAGGTAACCCATTCCAGTGCTTCACCACCCTCCTAGTGAAAAAGTTTTTCCTAATATCCAATCTAAACCTCCCCCACTGCAACTTGAGACCATTACTCCTTGTTCTGTCATCTGCTACCACTGAGAACAGTCTAGATCCATCCTCTTTGGAACCCCCTTTCAGGTAGTTGAAAGCAGCTATCAAATCCCCCCTCATTCTTCTCTTCTGCAGACTAAACAATCCCAGTTCCCTCAGCCTCTCCTCATAAGTCATGTGCTCCAGCCCCCTAATCATTTTTGTTGCCCTCTGCTGGACTCTTTCCAATTTTTCCACATCCTTCTTGTAGTGTGGGGCCCAAAACTGGACACAGTACTCCAGATGAGGCCTCCCCAATACCGAATAGAGGGGAATGATCACGTCCCTCGATCTGCTGGCAATGCTCCTACTTATACAGCCCAAAATGCCGTTAGCTTTCTTGGCAATAAGGGCACACTATTGACTCATATCCAGCTTCTCGTCCACTGTAACCCCTAGGTCCTTTTCTGCAGAACTGCTGCCTAGTCACTCAGTCCCTAGTCTGTAGCAGTGCATGGGATTCTTCCATCCCAAGTGCAGGACTCTGCACTTGTCCTTGTTGAACTTCATCAGATTTCTTTTGGCCCAATCCTCTAATTTGTCTAGGTCCGTCTGTATCCTATCCCTACCCTCCAGCGTATCTACCACTCCTCCCAGTTTAGTTTAGTGTCATTTGAAAACTTGCTGAGAGTGCAGTCCATGCTATCCTCCAGATCATTAATGAAGATATTGAACAAAACCGGCCCCAGGACCAACCCTTGGGGCACTCACGTGCTCCTTATCGGCACCCGCCGTTACAGTTAGGAAACAGGGTGGGCAGTAGTTTTTTCACAATGCAACATGTAAGTAGGGCTAGCGTGTCGACATTGGGGGGTGCTAGGCACTCTAGGATAGGGTTACTGTGACTTGGGTCTCTGTATCTAGTGTGGATGCCACAGCCCTAGGTTCGAGCATTGGTCAGAAAATCCTTAACCTAGGTTTAATATACAATGTAGATGCTCAAGCCCAGGATTCCCTGACATGGGTCAGCTGACTTGCATCCCACTAGCCCTAGGCTTACATTGATGTGTATACACACACCCAGTGTCTTTGGGCTTCAGAGCAGCACTCCGTTAGCGAAAGGAATTTCCTGCTAGCTTACTCCAATGTTTTACCACCAGTTTCTATTTATATGTTGGAAGAGATGTACAGGCAATCACTGGCCTTTTAAACACTAGACCACTGCAACTAAAGACTAGAGTCTGCCCCCGTTTCTGTGTTTGAGACACGAGAAATGAGCTCCAGTATCTAGCATGCACATGAGCGTGGACCCTTTATATCTGGGTAACTGCTGATATCTGCTCACTCCACAGCCCGTTTGCTAATCATTATCGTTCCAAACATTCAAATCAACAAGCAAGATCTGGCAGAGAATACAACTAGAGAGAGATTAGACTGGATAAGGGAACAAAATGGGTGCCTACTAGGGTTTTTCAAAGCTGAAATACTGTAGGGAGAACGACATTGTCTGCCTAGTTGAACTTTTACCATTAGTCCAGCAGGGATGGTCAGAGAACAAGAAACTTACCAAATGCCTTCAGAATACACATCCCAATTTCTGAACACTAGATCAAGCAGAATCCTATTACTGGCCGATATAAGTGCTGCAAACCAAATAAATACCTTTTCTCTCACGCCATTATAGCATCAGATGGCTAGACCAGTCCTTTGGCTTCTGAACCTGCTTGTGTTGTGGCGTGAGAGTTACACAGAATGCTAGAATAAAACCCATTTGATTAACAGTTCAGTATTGAATGTTCTACGGTTGAAATGCAGCCTTGAGTGGTTCATGTGGGCCCTTCAATTGGAAGTGAAGCACTAGGAGGATGACAAGGAAATAATTAAGTTAGTAGCCGGAATGTGTATAACAAAAGTCATGGGCCATTATTTATTTTCCATAAAAGGAGAATATATAGAAAGAGCAATTCCTGTGAAAACACCCATCTATCCCCAAGGGCCTGACACCCAAGGCCAGCTCGGTAACACAATGATACTAACCACTTAGGGCAACATGTGCTGGAAGTGGCAGGTTGCATAGGCTATGCAGAGAGTGGGATTTGGGAGGTGACAGGGTGAAAGCCAGGGCTGTAGTTAAACACACCCCAGTGTGGTTTTAAAGATCAAACTGAATCCGGTAACATTTCCTTGTTAGCCCATAGTCAAAGAGTTAATGATTTTGGCCAAGATTTTCCAAAGTGGGACCTGAGATGCCTTAAAGGGACCTGATGCTCAGAGGGGTCGTGCCCAGGGTTTCTGAAGATCAGGACCCTTCACACTGTCTCAAGTTGGGCACCAAAATACTGAGCTTCAAAAGATTATTCACTTTTGAAAATCTTGGCCTTGATCTGTTTTTCTCTTTGCACATAAAATCCATTTTATCACTCCCTGTAACCGGTATGGGAACAACTGCAAGAACCTGAGCTTTGCTTCTAAAGATCTCCACAGCTGTATCTTAAAGTAAGACCCCAGAAACAGCAGTTTGAGGCCTGGGCCTGGATGCATCCAATATATCCAGTTCTCAATATGTACCAGCTCCCGCCACCCACACATCCATCTCCCAAGGACAAGCCAGCCTCCCAAGTCATTCCAAGTATGTGCCTTTTATTGCATCTACATTTAAACCATAGAATATTTATGTTTCTCAATATCTCTTTGGACAAAAAAACCACAATAAAATGTTTACATAATTTAATCAGACATAAATTAATACATTGTGTGCTGCTTTCACTAGGGGGTGGGGGGGGGAAGAAGGGGACAAATGAAAGTTGCAAGATCATACACAAATATGGGAGGGTGCATACTGGCCACTGGGACTCACAAAATCACAATACAGCAGCACTGACCAAAAGAAGAAAAAATCAAGGAGGTAAGTTAAATGGCTAAAACACATGACCAAGTTCAAGTACACAGCAAGGTCTAGAGAATGGTTTGCCTTCAACCCCGAGGCCAAAGGACATTCACAGAGAAGGAGGTTGCTCCCAAGCCCCTAGGGGTGTCTGAGTTGCTAGCCTTTGGCAGTATGCCTAGGCAGCTTTTGAGGCCTGCAAATGGCTTTGATTGTTTGCCTCACCCTGTCACGGGTGGGGAAAATATAGCAGCATGCTCCATGCACTTTGTTAAAATACGGGCTGAACTCATTGACGGGGGAAGAGAATTCTCACTCAGTTATCAGTAAATGTGTAGCGTGCAGGTGCTTTGCAGCCAAAGTTTGGTACATTGCTTTACCACAGTGCAAGAATGGAAACTGAGCCTGCCCTGGCAACACAAGGGGTCCTGCAGAACCCGGAGAACTCAGGAAAAAGAACGCGGATACCTACCGTTTCAAAGAATGAGAGGAAAGATCATTTTTTCCAACCCTTAGTAGCTCATCAGGAAAGCAGGATTAGTTAGACTGGTTAATGCCAATTCTGGCTTCAATACCCCCCCCACAGGCTTTTAATAAAATTTAGGTTCTCAACTGACATTATGAATCCAAAAATGCTTGAGGGAGAAAATTAAAAAAATTCATCAAAGCTTTACAGAAATGATTGTTGTGTGTGTATCTAGCTAGGAAAGGAACCCAATTCTGCCCAATGCCAGTCACTGCCAGCTGCTGTTAGCCCGACTGGGTGAATGTCAAAGTGGGCTGTAGCCTCTATATTACTGAGCTTTGCTGTCAGACAGTGACTGCACTGCCTCGTGTTTAGAATCATCACAGAAAAGCTCGTTCTGGCTATCAGTCTGGCTGAAACAGCATTACAGGACATCATATCAGGCAGGACTGTGAAGTTACATCACAGGCTCAACAGCCAATCCCACTGGGTCATATGACGACAGACACTTATACAGGAAAGCATTCACCATCACAATGATATCACAAACACACTGCAATACACCTGCAGACTACACCATTGTAGGTTAGAAGTAGAACTTTTCTACAGAAAAGGTGCCATGTTGTGGTATTAATTTAATGCTGGACATAAGTGTTAGCTTCAAAATTCATTGGACACCTCCTCCATGATAAACCAGTGAGAATGTACTTTAGCGTGCACAGAAACAGAAGCAAGGTATTCTAAAGGAGACTGACCATTCCACAAGACACCAGAATATTTAAGAGCAAAGAATGGATATTTTATTTTGCTAAACATGCAAATTCCAAGTGGGATGTTGAAGGTAGATGAACATTTCACTTTGTCCAGTGTGTTGAACAGAAGAACACAGATCCCAGTGTATTCTCCAGCTTGGTCACTTCTCCAGCCACTGAGCTCTGCACATGGTCCGTCTCCACTCAGCCGAGCACACTACTGAAAAACAGACCACAACCGCCACAAATCATGTCTCTCTGAAGACACCGACACCCAGACACAGCATGCACACAGCAGACATATCTGCAAACTGCTACCTCCCAACCTAAGTTCCCTGTCAGCTGCGCGGCAGCGCAGCGGGTTCTCAAAGGCTGCGCAGGTGGGGAGAGAAGCCCCTCCCTTGGCCCAGCCCAGCCCCGCCAGAGCTGCCGGGGAGAGGAGCCCCCGCCCCGGCCTGGCCAAGCCCAGCCCGAGCTGCCAGGGAGGGGAGCCCCCGCCCTGCCCCGGCCCAGCCCAGCACAGGCCCACTGGAGCTGCTGCAGCCGGGGAAAGGTGCCTCTCACCCAGCCCCGAGCTGCTGCAGTGAGAGAGGGTTGCACTGGAGAGCAGGCTTCTGTGAAATGATGTTGCCAGTGAGGGCCTGGCTGTATGTCCAGTTCAACAGGAGTGGGAATGGGCCCTTTGCACAGGGACAGGGAAGGCTGACAAAGCAGGACACAGAGAGAAAAATAAATAGAGCCAACAGGCAAATGGCCCGATTCTGATGTCACAGGGTTTAACTCCATTGGCTACAGTGGAGCTACTCCTGATTTAGTCTAGTTAGAGACAGCAGATCAGGCACAAGTTTAATGCCTCCCCCGGATATTCAAGGAAGGCAGAGAATTCAAACATGCTTTGGGTCCCTAATAGCTTTGGAGAGTCACTGAGGAACAGAATGATACTGGAGTAGGAAGGGAAAGTTCAAAATGGAATTTAAAAGAGCTATTACAACCCCAAAACCCAATACCGCTGTCAGATACTCTGCTGCAATTCCTCTGATGTCAGGGGGAGTGGCACCCCTGCATCTGAGAGCAGAATTAGGTCCTGGATCAGCCTTTAAAATATTACTAGTACTTACACCCCTTCTTCTCTTAGGAGTGCCAGGAACTTTCTCACACGATACTCAGGATCCATCTAGACACAAAACAAAGATGAAGAGGTGGTCATTAGCAGCAGGCATGGATTTACATTGAACAAGTCATGCCAAACCAGCTTGATTTCTTCTTTGACAGGATAACTGATTTGGTGGAAAGAAGGAATGTGGTGGATATAATATACCTGGACTTCAGCAGGCTTTTGACAGTCCCACGTGACATTCTCATAAATAAGCTGGAGGCATGTGGGCTCAGTAGAACTGCCACTAAGTGGATACATAATTGGTTAAACAACTGCAAACGAAGAGTAACTATTAATGGAATGATGTCAGATTGGAGGGAGGTCTCGAGTAGGGTTCCACAGGATTCGGTTCTGGGTCCGGTGTTGTTTAACATCTTTATTAATGACCTGGATGTTGGAATAGAGACCACACCGATCAAAGTTGCAGATGACACAAAGCTGGGGAGGGGGCTACAGACACTTTGGAGGAGAGAGCAAAAATTCAAAGGGATCTTGATAAATTGGAGAACTGGGCTGCAGACAACAAAATGAAATTCAGCAAAGACAAATGTAAGGTACTACACTTAGGGAAGAGAAACAAAACGCACAAATACAGACTGGGGGATAACTGGCTTGGCAGCAGCACTGCGGGGAAGGATCTGGGAGTTGTGGTGGATCACAGCCTCGACATGAGTCAACAATGCAAAACTGTTGCAAAAAGAGCAAATACAATTTTGGGTTGCATTAACAGAGGCAGAGCATGCAAGTCAGAGGAGGCGATAGTACCAATCTACTCAGCACTGGTTAGGCCTCAGCTGAGTACTGTGTCCCATTTTGGTCACAAATGTACAGAAAGGATGTAGAGAAACCAGAAAGGATCCAGAGGTGAGTGACAAAGATGATCAGAGGGATGGAATGCAGCCATATGAGCAAAGGCTGAAGGAACTGGGTATGTTTGCTTTGGAAAAGAGGAGATTTAGGGGGGTCATGATAGCGGTCTTCAAATTCTTGGAAGGCTGCCCTAAAACGATGGAGAAAAGTTGTTCTCTTGCCACAGAGGACAGAACAAGAGGCAGTGGGTTCAAACTCCAGCATAGCAGATTTAGATTAAATCTCAGGAAAAACTTCCTCCCTGTAAGAACAGTCGGACAATGGAACAATTTGCCTAGAGAAGTTGTGGAATTTCCTTCACTTGAGGTTTTCAAAAGGAGGGTGGAGCCATCTGTCTTGGATGTTTTTAGAATAGATGCAACAAATTCTGAATCTTGGCAGGGGGTTAGACTAGATGACCTTTGCGGTCCCTTCTAACCCTATGGTTCTATGAAAGAAGTCCCGTAGGAAACAGGAGAGGCACTCTCCAGGCAATCATAACAGGGAAATGAACAAAACTAAGACACTCAGCAGTCTCAGCCATGAAGACTGCACACAGCTTGGGACTGAGAAATGAAGGCTAGACTTCTGATTTATTATGAAGACAGGGGAGAGGCTTTGTTTCTTACGTCCCACCCAAGTAGGAGGAGTTTGAGTTATAACCATTTGGAAATCAGAGATGGAAGTTTCCTAAGGTTTTATTTACATTTTATTGCATCTCACAGAGTTTGAATATAAGCTCCATATTCAGTTGTTTATTCTGTAGTCTTCAGGGAGGTTGGTGAAGTGTGGTGGGCTAGTACTGGAAATACTCCACATGGACAGGCCAAAGTTTACAAATGCTATAATTTTGGAACTAGGGAACCAAATATTCTATTTGAAGGGAGCACTCAGACCCACTCTTAGCAAAACAAACACAAAAGGAGGGCTAGCTGCAATATGCTCACTGGCCTCTTGACCGACACTTGGATAGATACAGGATAACATTCAATCTGAAGAGCATACGAGTGCCATAAGGGAAACTACAGCTAACAGTTCCTTTACTGTATGTTTTATGTTCCTATAGTTAAAGAAAATCTTCTATTGATTCCAGATTTATGAAAAAAACAAAATGTAACAAATGGAAAGAGAGGGAAGTTGATGGCAATGACTATAAATTAGTAGTGCTGTAGAAATGCAGATTACTGATAAGGGAAGCTAAAGGTATGAGTGAAAAAGCCTGACCAGTAGGACTAGGGACAATAAGAGGGATTTTATAAAAATATATCAGGAACAAAATAAATCCTAGCCATGGTATAAGTCTGATACTAGACAAGGATGGTAAACTTGTCAATGATAATGAAGAAAAGGCAGACATGTTCAATCACTAATACTGTTCCATGTTTGGAAAGGAGCTGGATGATATATTCATATCTCACAGTGATAACAAAATATTTTCTATGAGAACAGTAACTAGGCAGAATATTAAACAGCAACTACCACACTTGACTATTTTTAAATCTGCGGGAATGGTTGCACCCAATAATTTAAAAAGAATTGGCTGAGTTGCTCAGAGCCACCAATGTTGATTTTTAACAAATCTTGGAATGTTGAGGATATTCCAGAGGACTAGAAAAAGAAAACCAACTACTGTTGTGTCATTATTTAAAGGATAAATGGGATGACCTGGGTAACTATGGGTTGGTTAGCTTGACATTGATCCTGCACGGTTACAAAATTAAATAATGGAAGCATAATTAATGAGATTACAAGGTTTGTAGACAAAGATAACTGATATCAGACATCAGTAAGGTATCTGACTTAGTCCTGCACAACATTTTGATTAAAAATAGCAATTATGCAAGATCAATGCAGTATATATTAAATTGATTAAAAACTTGTAGATCTAAAAAACTAATTGTAAATGGGGAACGGTCAGCGAATGAGAGTATTTCTAATGGGGTCCCACAGCACTGTATTCGTGGCCCAATACCATTTAATGTCTTTATCAATGACCTGGAAAAAATATATCATTACTGATAAAGTTTGCATATGACTCAGAAACTGGTGGAGTGATAAAAAATCAGACAGACTGGTCACTTATACAGAGCAGTGTGGATCATTTAGTAAGCAGGGATCACTTGAACAAAATGCATTTTGATCCAACCCAACTGTAAGGCCATATATCTAGAACAGGGGTAGGCAACCTATGGCATGCATGCCGAAGGCGGCACACGAGCTGATTTTCAGTGGCACTCACACTGCCCAGGTCCTGGCCACCGGTCCGGAGGGCTCTGCATCTTAATTTAATTTTAAATGAAGCTTCTTAAACATTTAAAAAACCTTATTTACTTTACATACAACAATAGTTTAGTTATATATTATAGACCTATAGAAAGAGACCTTCTAAAAACGTTAAAATGTATGACTGGCACGCGAAACCTTAAATTAGAGTGAATAAATGAAGACTCGGCACACCACTTCTGAAAGGTTGCTGACCCCTGATCTAGAAGCAAGAATGTAGAGGTTACATTTATAGGACAAAGGAGTGTTTGTGAAAGTAGCAACTCAGAGAGGGATAGCTCAGTGGTTTGAGCATTGGCCTGCTAAACCCAGGGTTGTGAGTTCAATCCTTGAGGGGGCCACCTAGGGATCTGGGGCAAAAATTGGTCCTGCTAGTGAAGGCAGGGGGCTGGACTCGATGACCCTTCAGGGTCCCTTCCAGCTCTATGAGATAGGTATATCTCCATATTATATTATATTATATTATATATAGAGAAGAACTTAAGGATCAAAGGACAACCACCTGAACATGAGCTCATGGTTCAGCACAGTGGCTGAGAAAGCAAACAACCCTTGGATGTATAAGCAGTGGACTATGAAGCAAGAGAGGGGAGTGATACCAACACTGTATACACCACACTGGTGAGACCCCAGCTCTATACTGTGTCCAGTTCTGATGTCCACACTTCAAAAAGAATGTGGACAAAGTGGAAAGGGGTCAGAAAAGCACTACAAGAATGACTCATGGTTTGGAAAACTTGGCTTACAGGAAGAGACTGAAACAGTTCAATCTATTGGGTTTATCCAAGAGAAGGTGAAGAGGTACCTGAATGGGGAGAAGATTTCCAGTCCTAGGGCTCTAGCAGACACAGGCATAACTAGATCCAGTGACTGGAAACTGAAGCTGGACAAATTCAGACTAGAAATAAGGTGCACATTTTTAACAGTGAGGTTTCAGAGTGGTAACCATGTTAGTCTGTATCAGCAAAAAGAACAAGGAGTACTTGTGGCACCTTAGAGACTAACAAATTTATTTGAGCATAAGCTTTCGTGGGCTAAAGCCCACTTCATCGGATGCATGCAGTGGAATTGACAGTAGGAAGATATATATACACAGAGGACATGAAAAAATGAGAATAAAATACCTAGGCAAGTGGTGGATTCACCATCATTTGGAGTCTTTAAGGCAGGATTAGATGTCTGTCTAAAAGACACATTCAAGCTCACCCAGAAGGTATGGACTTGAAGGGTCACTTCACTTAGTGAAATTCCATGACTTTGGCCATGTAGGGAGCTAGGCCAGAGCAGCACAATGGTACCTCAAGATCTCTGAATATGAACTCTCTCTTATCAGTTGCGAACATGTGAATTTTTTCCTGTATCTATGGCAACAAAGTGCAGCTGAGACTTGTGTGAAAAGCGATGACTTTTTGCAATACAGAGATATCAAGTGTGTGGGAGACTGAATATAAAGGAGCTATGCAGAATTCAAATTATTTTAATTAATTAATGGCCATGGATCACATTGCTACCAACCAAATGCATACCCAACATCTGTATAAGCCGCAATTTGCTCTCATTAGCCACCTCTCTATTTAATGTATTCAAAATGACTTGGACCTAAGTTAAAATGCTGCCCACTTTCCCTCAGGTTGGTTTGTCAGGGATTCAAATCGTCTACGAAATGACCTTGTTAAACAAAATCACTTTAAATGCTTGAACATGCACTTGCATTGTAAGCGGCAACATTCTTCTGAAACATTTCAGGGCAGCAGCCTGTTTCCAAGGGGGAAAACACCCTACCCCCTAGCGACATCGCTCACCACGTTGGTATGTAGCTGTGGGGGAAATCTGGTGCAATTTGATTCCCACTCCCCCATTTCAGAACTGCCCTTACTCTGCACATTTTTAATCCTGGAGTTTTAAAAGCACCAATGTTCAAGGTCACAATCTAACCGAAGTCATTTCCCTGTCTCAGAAGAAGGTTAGAGAGGCATCTCTTGTCAAGATTTTAAGTAAAATTGGCTGTAACTGTACCCTGGCAGGTCTGAGCCCATTAAACACATTTAATGCGTGTGAGCAATGACTTACTGACTTGCATGTAGGTATGGAATTAAAAGTCAAGGGAATGAGAGGAAAAAGTAATCTAGATAAATGACTTTATTCCCTCAGGTGACATCTAGTTAGAGCAGATCCTCAGTGCTGTGCAAGTTTTAACAGAATTGTGAACAGTGAACAGAGGGGATACATGACTTGTATGCTGCTAAACTATATGCTTCTTCACTTATGCTCAGTGTCTCATAGGAAGATCTAAAGACAGTACATTCAGCTGCACCAAATCCATTTGATGAAAAAAAGGGGGAATGAGAGGGAAGGGTTCAAATGTAGAAGGGCTCTGAAATGTCAGCCACTGAGGATTAGGCCCAAATGCTACACACACTTTTTTAGCTCACAGACACAATGGAGCATGTGCCTGATGGCTAGCTTGCAGGCACAGGAGATGTAACAGTGAGGGGCTAAGAGCTACATATTTCTACCCTAGGCAATTCTTTTCTTTAAAGTGCTGAAAGTGGAAAATGAAGAGAGCGGCTAAACAGCTTGACAGATTTATCTACTTTCAGGGAAAGAGCCACTGCACCTGCACAGGAAACTTTTTCATAACAAAATCCTCAATTATCACTATCTGAAATCTTAACTCATCACTTGTGCTTGAGAAGGCAATTCATTAAAGTTAAGTCAGCCCAGATCCTCTGGGCTGCAGACACTTCTCTGAAGACTAACTCTATACAGCTCATGGGCACTCTATTTTTTATAGATCTCTCAGTGGACTGAGACATGGCACTCTCTCTACTGATTGGAGCTGAAAACTGCAGTAGGGAAATCTGCAAGTAACACTGTTGCCTTTTTGGAAATGTACCATGTTCAAACCATAACAGACACAATACAGGGCTCCCAATTTCTCAAAGGGAAGGGTCTGTGGGCCAAAAGGTGCTTTCAAGAATGTTCTAGTCTCTCTTATACACCCCTGAAGCAAAAAGCCTCTTACTTGTAATGACATCTCGATCAACATCAGCAGCTTCTTGATTCCGATCCACACTTTCTTCCCTTTGACGTGCTGTGCAATGGTGCTGCGCTCATTATCTTTGAAGTTACCAAGAAGCTGGAAAGAAACCCAGAAGACAGTCAGCAGCATTAGAAGGGCAACTGTGCCAGCCACACTGGTGAGTGCAGAATTAGAAAACAGTCCTTCGCTTAGTCTTGGAAACAGTTAAGAGTAACTGCCTGGAGATGCTATAGGAACAGTCATACCAGGATACTTTTATGGCATAGCTGTTATCAACAGTATCATACAGAGCCAACCTTTCATTGATTTACTTCCTGAATCTTATATCCTAGGCTAGTCTTCCCCGTATGATAGAGTCTATATGGAACATAGTGATGTGTGCTAGAGCAACCTTGCAAAACTGTTGTAAAAATTACCAGACACAAACTACCCTTCATCATGATGATGATAATGAAAATACTAACAGTATTTTATTTGCCCTTGTGGAGTAGCATTTTGCAAGGCTGTACTAACAGTCTGATAAGCATTTACATCATCTGCTACAAACTCCACAGTTGTGAGGAGCAGAAGCCAGCCATGGGCTTGATCCTGTGGGAGGCCAAGCATCTCTGGACGTGCTCAGCTTCCTCAACCCCCATTAGCCAACTCAATGGCAAGTCAGTGCCTCGCAGGATTGGGCCCCATGAATTCAAATTTCAAGTGTTTTGAGGACAACTCTGCTCTCTCTCTTCTATGCCCTCGGAACTGTTTCCAGCCAGCAGAAAAATGAAGTCACTTCCTCTCTGTATTTTTTCTCTCTCTGTATCTGCCTCCCTCTCTCTCCTGTTTTCCTTGCTATAGGGAACATTACATTCAGTGACACCTGATAACTGGTGTTGGGCCAATAGAGCGAAGCAGGGTCAGTGTTTCAAACTGGAGCTCTATTTCACTTTCCCCACAGACATCTTTTGATTCCATTAATTAAGTGCTCTATTGCATGGATATTATTCACACTAACAGAGTAACTCAGGTGGTCTCTCTGCCGTCTTGACATTCAGGGGGTCTCCTTACCTCCAAGGCCTCCATCAGCTGCTCTCCTGTCGCAATACTGGGTACATGAATGGTGGTGCTGAAAGCATCTAGCATTTCCATTTCCTGCAGGACATCTTTACGGCTGGTGGTTCCAATGATTAAAAGCTTGCGACCCTGCCCATATAAGAAGGAATAAATGTCAAGAAAAGAAAGAAAAAAGGAAAGCACAGGCGTTACCCTTGGGGAGATTAGGTTAACTGCAGGGAAAACAAAGGGGGGGAAATGGTGAGAAATGCTGCATAAAGCCCTACAAAACATATCTCTAACAGATTGAAAAATGAGAGATATCAGATTTAAAATACTGGTAGTCACCAGAACAAATCTTCAACAAGACAATATCTAAGTATAATGCTAAGGAAATCAGAATCCTTCCTGCCCATCAGAATCAGAAGAGACCAAAAAAGATGGTTTGTTAAGCCCCATCCATAAAGCCAGCATATCGGATTTTTTCTGCTAGGTAGGGTTCAGAGTTCATGGAATCATAGAATCTCAGGGTTGGAGGGGACCTCAGGAGGTCATCTAGTCCAACCTCCTGCTCAAACACTTAACACTCACTGAGCTGAATTAGGGCACTTACACCTCACAGAGCTATAGTTTCTACCTGATGATGCTGTGGCTGTGATGACTGTTGTGAAACCGAGTACGAAAAGTTCCAGCCCCTTTCAGCATTTTTACCACTGGGTCAATGTAAAAAGGTCAGAAGCTGCCAGAGCTTCATATACAGAACTCCACCCCCCCCCCAGCTAATGTGGCTGGAGACAAGGCCAACAAGACAGCACTTCATTGGATTATGTTCTGAAGTAGCATTTTCCACATCCAGGAAGGACAGAAACCTAATAATTTTTTTAAGTCAACACAAAAGCTTAAATTCTGATGAAAACGATCTGAGTAGCAGAGAGGAGCCAGTCTGGCACAGCCGGGGCATCTCCTCACCCTATCATACATAGTTCTTTTTACTGTGTCAGACAGAACACTGTGATGAAGGCACCCTCCCTGTCCCCAGGACATAGCATGCTGGACTCCTGAATAAAGTGAATAGGTCTGAACACTAGTAACGGTAGGTGCAGGTAACACACAGGGGAGGCTTCTGGCCCATATTTATGAATTCTCACTAACACAGCTCCCAAGTCCACTTGACTGGGTGCATACAGTGAGTAGGAAAAAGATTTGGGGGTTGTGGTGGATAATCAGCTGAACATGAGCTCCCAGTGTGCCCCGGTTACATCTACACAGGGCTAAAAGACCCACAGCATAACCGTCGCTGGCCCAGGGCAACTGACTCAGGCTCGTAGGGTTCAGGCTGTGAGGCTAACCTGGGAAACCCAAGCTGTAAAGCCAAGGCAGCTTTTGCCTTAAGAATCTGCCAGCCTATCACTCAGGGTGAGAAGTATGTTAAGATCAGTTTGTGGTTTTGTTTATTTACTAGATAATCTGCTTTGATCTGCTTGCTATCACTTATAATCACTTAAAATCTATTCTTTTGTAGTTGTTAAACTTATTTTATGTTTTATTCCAAACCAGTGTGCGTTTGACTAAGGTGTCGGCGGAAATTCTCAGCTTGGTTACCGCAAGTGTGCATGGTCCTCTTCACATTGAGGGAGAGGCGGACCGGGTGTTAAACCCATATACTGGCCAGATTTGACCAGGGCAGGATGGTACTGCTCTGAGGTCCAAGGCTGGTGGTCAGAGAGCCTGCCTGTGACTGCAGCTGGGTGTGTCCCTAGCTGTGTGAATGCTGGTGAAAGTGCAAGCTGGGAGGGCTTTGCAACTTGTCACAGCAGCACAGTGTGAGAGGAAGCCCACGCTGGTGGGTCAGAGGGCTCAGTGGTATCCCAGTTCCAGGCGGCACCCTGGGGAGAACCCATCACACATGCCCCCTACTCCTGTTTGCTGCCAAATAAGCCATTCCAAAACTGTGTAGAATTTGCAGGAAGATATTAGTAACTTCAATGGGAACACAACAGCTATGTATAACTGACATACTGCCTGCATCATAATCATAGAATATCAGGGTTGGAAGAGACCTCAGGAGCAGGACCAACACCAACTAAATCATCCCAGCCAGGGCTTTGTCAAGTCGGGCCTTAAAATGATCCAACACAGAGAAAATGTCTGACTCTTTGGCATAATGCCATCCAGAGTGAGTAGAATTGTGGGCGATGCTGCTATCAGAAAGAAGTTTAACAGTAAGACACTTTCCTTTTTGCAGCCCCACATCTCCGCAAATTCTGAGACATCTGGGAAGGAGAGAGTAGTGAACAGAGACTGGGAGGGTAAGGTAAGAAATCCAGCAATAAGATGGAAAAGGGGGAAAAAGGGGGGGTGACCCCCCCTTTTTTTTTGGTAAGAATTGTTCAAAGGGCAACATTATTTTTGGGCCACCACCAGCATATTTCTGCCAAAGGAGGCCTCTGCTGATGATAGTAAGTCCAGCTTGCAGTGTCTGATGGCGCTGGCTGATGACCATGTGGATGCTCTGCAGATCTGTGTGGAAGCTCTTACTTGTTCCACCCACAAGGCAGCTAGAGATCTCACGGTGTGTGCTTTGATACCTTCCAGAGCAAGGGTCTCTCACACCTTGTAGGCGTCAGCAATATAGAGCCTAACCCACCTAGTGATGGACAATGGACATGCTGAGTCCTTTACATCTAGGCTGGAAGGACTCAAACAGGGCACTGGATTTTCTTGTGGATGGAGGTAGAATTTCAACACTTTTTTGATATCCTCCCTGTCAGATGTTGCGGCTTCAGACAGAATGAAGGACGACTTCTTGGGAAGCATGGAAGTGAGAATTTACGTTAAGAAGAAGGGACTCTGGAATTCTCAGCAACACCTTGTTATTGTGGAACATAAAAATATGGTTCTTGCATAGATAATGCCACCAGCTCCGATACATATCTAGCAGATATGATAGCAACCAGAAAACAAGTTTTTATGTACAGGTAGAAGGCTGTCACTAAAGTCAGGGGCTAAAAGGAATGATCTATTAATGTCTTCAAAACACAGTGGAAGATCCCATTTTGGGAAGATTGGCCTGACCACCATCCTGGCCAGTCTGACAGCCCCGAGGAACCTGGAGATCTAGGGGTTCTCTCCAAGACCCTGCAAAAAGGATGCTGCTGAGAGCAGAAACTTGGCGTGAAATGGTACTAGAGAATGTGCAAAATGGCTGGAGTTCCCGGATTCCTGGATCCTCATCATGCTCTTGGCACCAGACACTGAATTGAGCCTCTCTGGATGCTAGCAAAGTCTTGATGACTTTGGAAGATACACCCAGCATTACTAATGATTCCCTTTCAATAACCAGGCTGTCGGCTGAAGCCAGTCTGGATATGGATGGAAGAACGAGCCTTAGGATAGGATACCCAGTCTCCATGGTAGCCATAGAGGAGGTTCCACTGTCAGGTCTAAGTGGAAAATGAAGGTCTCCTTGGCCAACGGTAGTTATCAATATGACTTTCACCTGCTCCTTTTTTATTTTCTGAATCACTTCCCCCAGGAGAGGAAAAGTGGGAATGCATAAAGAAAGCCCTGTGGCCATCTGTGTGAAAGGGCATCTGTTGCCATGGATTCAGGAACTCTCTCTCTGATGGGAGTACCTTGGGCTCTTTGTGCTCTTGCAGCTTGCAAACAAATCAGCTGAAGGGAGACAATGTCCTCAAGATTAGACCAAAGACCTGATTCAGGCACCACTGCAAAGTGTTGAGCTGGCGTCTGCCTGAGCCAGCTCCCCTTCTAGTTCAGCTCCCCTTTTACGTGGATCACTCTGAGGGACAGGAGAGACCACTCTAACATTTCCATTACCGCCATCACTTCACCTTCTAGTTCAGCTCCCCTTTTACGTGGATCACTCTGAGGGACAGGAGAGACCACTCTGACTTTTCCATTACCGCCATCACTTCTGGCTGTAGCTTTGGTCTCCTTGTCCCTACCTGGTTACTTATGTACATGTTTGTGGCTGTGTCGTCTGACTGAAGCAGAACGTTATTTCCCTTCAGGGAGCTGCTCTGAGTTCTAGGCCTGGTCTACACTATGAATTTAGGTCGAATTTAGCAGCGTTAAATCAAATTAACCCTGTACCCGTCCACACAACGAAGCCTTTTAGTTCGATATAAAGGGCTCTTAAAATCGATTTCTGTACTCCTCTCCGACAAGGGGAGTAGTGCTGAAATCGACATTGCTGGTTTGGATTAGGGTTAGTGTGGACGAATTTTGACGGTATTGGCCTCCGGGAGCTATCCCACAGTGCACCATTGTGACCGCTCTGGACAGCAATCTGAACTCGGATGCACTGGCCAGGTAGACAGGAAAAGCCCCGCGAACTTTTGAATTTCATTTCCTGTCTGCCCAGCGTGGAGAGCACAGGTAACCACGCAGAGCTCATCAGCACAGGTAACCATGCAGTCCGAGAACCGACGTACAGGAGGTACTGGATCTGATCGCTATATGGGGAGAGGATTCCGTACTAGCAGAACTACGTTCTAAAAGACGAAATGCCAAAACATTTGAAAAAATCTCCAAGGGCATGATGGAGAGAGGCCACAATAGGGACTCATATCAGTGCCACGTGAAAGTTAAGGAGCTCAGACAAGCCTACCAGAAAACCAAAGAAGCAAACGGACGGTTCGGTGCAGAGCCACAGACATGCCGCTTCTACGCTGATCTGCATGCAATTCTAGGGGAGGCTGCCACCACTACTCCACCCCTGACCGTGGATTCCGATGAGGGGTTACTCTCAGCCATGCCTGAGGATTCTGCGGATGGGGAAGAGGAGGAGGAGGAGGAGGAGGACGAGCTTGCAGAGAGCACACAGAACTCCGTTCTTCCCAACAGCCAGGATCTTTTTCTCACCCTGACTGAAGTGCCCTCCCAACCCTCCCAAGGCGGTAGCGCAGACCCCCTGGAAGGGACCTCTGGTGAGTGTACCTTTGTAAATATCAAACATGGTTTAAAAGCAAGCGTTTTTTAATGATTAATTTGCCCTGAGGACTTGGGATGCATTTGCGGCCAGTACAGCTACTGGAAAAGTCTGTTAACGTGTCTGGGGATGGAGCGGAAATCCTCCAGGGACATCTCCATGAAGCTCTCCTGGAGGTACTCCAAAAGCCTTTGCAGAAGGTTTCCGGGCAGTGCGGCCTTATTCCGTCCTCCATGGTAGGACACTTGACCGCGCCATGCTAGCAGCAAGTAATCTGGTATCATTGCATGACAAAGCCTTGCAGCGTATGGTCCCGGTGTTTGTTGGCATTCAAGCAACATCCGTTCTTTATCTCGTGTTATCCTCAGGAGAGTGATATCGTTCATGATAACCTGGTTGAAATACGGGAATTTAATTAAGGGGACAGAGGTGGCCGTTCCTACTGGGCTGTTTGCCTGTGGCTGAAAAGAAATCCTTCCCTGCAGTTAGCCAAGCGGTGGGGGCAGGTGGGGGGCAATGGCGCTGAGCTTTTCGCGTTTGGCTAGCAGGGATCTTCCCTGATACCAGCCACGCGGTGGGGGGAGGGGTAAAGCGATTATCCCAGAGAATTCGATGGGTGGTGGGGGGGCTAAGTTTGCTTTCTGCTGCTGCACGTTAACAGGAAAACCGCAGCACTCAACAGCCTTTGCTTGGTATGGGAAAGGAGGGCGCTGCTTTTTATTAAGACTGCAGAAGCCGAAAGACAGTGGCTTACCATGGCTGCATACAAGTCAAATTCTGTTGCCCGGCCCTGCGTCTGTGATCTCTAACACCAAAGCCACAGAAACTCAATATAATGCAAAATGCGACCTTGTACCGAAATCACATGTGCTATGTAATGCGAATAGTGTTGTTCACTGTGAACGGGTATAAGCATTGTTCTGTAAAAGGTATCTTTTTAAATACTTCTCTCCCTTTTTTCCCCTCCCTCCCGCAGCTGCAAATTTTTCAAGCCTCCCTCCTCCGTCCCGAAGGCTAACTCAGGTAAGGCAGCGAAAAAAACGCACGCGAGACGAGATGTTCTTGGAAATCATACAATCGACCTGCGATGAAAGAGCTCATCTGAATGAGTGGAAGGACGCGGTGTCACAGTACAGGAAAGATGCCAGTGAACGTGAGGAGAGGAGGGACGCTTGAGATGAGAAGGGCGGGATGCAACGCTGGGGCTGCTGCGTGANGTGTTATCCTCAGGAGAGTGATATCGTTCATGATAACCTGGTTGAAATACGGGAATTTAATTAAGGGGACAGAGGTGGCCGTTCCTACTGGGCTGTTTGCCTGTGGCTGAAAAGAAATCCTTCCCTGCAGTTAGCCAAGCGGTGGGGGCAGGTGGGGGGCAATGGCGCTGAGCTTTTCGCGTTTGGCTAGCAGGGATCTTCCCTGATACCAGCCACGCGGTGGGGGGAGGGGTAAAGCGATTATCCCAGAGAATTCGATGGGTGGTGGGGGGGCNTCTGGGAAGTAAATCCCTTGCTGCAGCCGTTTAAACAGACTAATGTTCCTGAAGACGCGAGTGTCATGANAGGAGGCGGGTTTTCATCAAGGAGAAACAAACAGAACTTTCACACCGTAGCCTGGCCAGTCGTGAAACTCGTTTTCAAAGCTTCTCTGATGCGCACTGCTTCCTGGTGTGCTTTTCTAATCGCCCTGGTGTCTGGCTGCGCGTAATCAGCGGCCAGTCAGTTTGCCTCAGCCTCCCACCCCACCATAAACGTCTCCCCCTTACTCTCACACAGATTGTGGAGCACACAGCAAGCAGCAATAACAATGGAAATGTTGGTTTGGCTGAGGTCCGAGCGAGTCAGTAACGAGCGCCAGCGACCCTTTAAACGTCCAAAGGCACATTCTACCACCATTCTGCACTTGCTCAGCCTGTAGTTGAACAGCTCCTGACTACTGTCCAGGCTGCCTGTGTATGGCTTCATGAGCCATGGCATTAAGGGGTAGGCTGGGTCCCCAAGGATAACTATAGGCATCTCAACATCCCCAACGGTTATTTTCCGGTCTGGGAAGTAAATCCCTTGCTGCAGCCGTTTAAACAGACTAATGTTCCTGAAGACGCGAGTGTCATGAACCTTTCCCGGCCATTCCACGTTGATGTTGGTGAAACGTCCCTTGTGATCCACCAGTGCTTGCAGAACCATTGAAAAGTACCCCTTGCGGTTTATGTACTGGCTGCCCTGGTGCCAAAATAGGGATATGGGTTCCATCTATCACCCCACCACAGTTAGGGAATCCCATTGCAGCAAAGCCATCTACTATGACCTGCACATTTCCCAGAGTCGTTACCTTTGGTAGCAGCAGCTCAGCGATTGCTTTGGCTACTTGCATCACAGCAGCCCTCACAGTAGATTTGTCCACTGCAAATTGATTACCGACTGACTGGTAGCTGTCTGGTGTTGCAAGCTTCCACAGGGCTATCGCCACTCGCTTCTCAACTGTGAGGGCTGCTCTCATCTTGGTATTCTGGCGCTTCAGGGCAGGGGAAAGCAAGTCACAAAGTTCCATGAAAGTGCCCTTACGCATGCGAAAGTTTGGCAGCCACTGGGAATCGTCCCACATCTGCAACACTATGCAGTCCCACCAGTCTGTGCTTGTTTCCCGGGCCCAGAATCGGCGTTCCACGGCTAGAACCTGCCCCATTAACAACATGATCTCCAAAGCACCGGGGCTCGCGGTTTGAGAGAATTCTGTGTCCATGTCCATATCACTCTCGTCGCCGCGCTGCTGTAGCCTGGTTTTGCATGTTCTGGTTCAGCATAAACTGCACGATAATACGCGAGGTGTTTACAATGTTCATGACTGCTGTCTTGAGCTGAGCGGGCTCCATGCTTGCCGTGGTGTGGCGTCTGCACAGTTCACCCAGGAAAAAAGGTGCGAAATGGTTGTCTGCCGTTGCTTTCACGGAGGGAGGAGGAGGATGTACCCAGAACCACCCGCGACAAGGTTTTTTGCCCCATCAGGCATTGGGATCTCAACTCAGAATTCCAATGGGCGGGGGTGACTGCGGGAACTATGGGATAGCTACCCACAGTGCAACGCTCCGGAAGTCGACGCTAGTCTCGGTAAATGGACGCGCACCGCCGAATTAATGTGCTTAGTGTGGCCGCATACACTCGACTTTATACGATCGGTTGCCAAAAATCAAATTATGTAAATTCGGAGTAATCCCGTAGTGTAGACATACCCCTAGAAGAGCTATGCTGTGTCTCTTTTCCCTCAGGCTTCCTGGATGATTTGAAAACCCAGATGACCACCCCAGCCCTCCCCCTCAACTACTCTGACATCTGTTGGGAAAATAACACAACAGGGCAGAGATTATCCAACATCTTCTTGGAATATATTGGAGACAATTTTTTATTTCAAAAGGTGGAGAAAGCTACTAGGGGAGAGGCTGTTCTAGATTTGATTTTGACAAATAGGAAGGATCTGGTTCAGAATTTGAAAGTGGAAGGCAGTTTGGGTGAAAGTGATCATGAAATGACAGTGTTCATGATTCTAAGGAATGGTAGGAGGGAGAACAGGAAAATAAAGACAATGGATTTAAAGAAGGCAGACTTTAGCAAACTCAGGGAGTTGGTAGGTAAGATCCCATGGGAAGCAAGTCTAAGGGGAAAAACAATTGAAGACAGTGGCAGTTTTTCAAAGAGACATTACTAAAGGCACAATAGCAAACTATCCCATTGCGTAGGAAAGATAGGAAATATGGCAAGAGACCACCCTGGCTTAACCAGGAGATCTTCAATTATCTTAAAAAAAAATAAAAATAAAGAGTCTGACAAAAAGTAGAAACTAGGTAAAATTACAAAGGATGAATAGAAACAAATAACACAAGTATGTAGGGACAAAATTAGAAAGGCCAAGGTACAAAACGAGATCAAACTAGCTAGAGACATAAAGGGTAACAAAAAAACATTCTACAAATACATTACAAGCAAGAGGAAGACCAAGGACAGTCAGACTGATATACAGATAACACATTTATTTGAATGTATGTAAACTTATTTCAACCAATGCAAACTATTTACTTTATGTTATTCATAATGCACAACTGGGTCACCTATATTACACGGCACTGTTTCTGCCTCATGACTGGATGATTTTTTTATTTTTTTTTTAAATAAACAGGAAGAGGGAAATCCCATATTTTTCGGTGGCTGCATGATTCTATGCACCGATCCACATGCACAGGAGCATATGTAAGCCTCACACAGGCCATGAACATTCTTGTTAAGAACATTCTTGTTAAGAACTTATATGAACGTTCATGGAAAACTACCCGGTCGTTAGGCCAGCAACAACACAGCTAGTAGGTATGCAAACAACATTGCCAAACACAGGTCTATACTACCACTTCCTTCGGTATAACTTATGTTGCTCAGGAGTGTGAATAAGCCACCCCCCTGAGTGACATAAGTTACAGCTAAGCGCCAGTATGGACAGTGCTATGTCGGTGGGAGAGCTTCTCCTGTTGACATGGCTACCGCATCTTGTGGTGGTGGATTTGTTATGCAGACAGGAGAGCGCTCTCCCATTGGCACAGGGCGTCTTCGAGATGCGCTACAGAGGCACAGCTGCATTAGTGCAGATGTAGCGCTTCTAGTGTAGGATCTAGGATCTCTTTCTCCGAAGTATTCACCCACCTCTAGTCATCAGGTTAAACAAAGCCTGATATTTAGAAGCTACTTACAAGGCATCAACATGAATGAAAGAGGCAAGGATATTCATTTGTGGGTAGGCTGGGACTGGAGCAAGAGAAGAAAAAAAGGCTTCTTCTTCACTTACTGTGACATTGGGATAACAAGGAGTATCAGGGAGGGTCAGGAGAACAATCATGGTTTTTAGTAGCTATGTACCTGCAGACTCAAAGGTCACGGGAGAGAAAAACTGGAAACCTGTACGGAGCATGAACAACTCTGAAAAACCCTTGAGAGAATCTGCAGTTCCCAGGAGAACTAAAATGTTGGAAATTAGGGAGAAAGCTGAAGACAGCAGGATGGTACAATGTACTGAATTAATCTGCAAGCTTTAGAAACATGGGGCTGGATTTCAGACACGATGAGCAACCACATCTCCCACTAGCTTCCACTGCAGTTGGGGGTGCTCATCACATCTAAGAAACCAGCCTACAGTGTGTACTGCACATGGAGGAAAGATGGTCATAAAGACTTAAGAATAGCAAAGCCTTTATGCTTTATGACTAATCTCCCAATATGTATTATAATTCCTATTATTTCAGACATGGCTGTTGTATACATTTCTGTATTTATTGTATCCCTTTGCATATTTCTCACCCTCTTCTCTCTCCATTTAATCTTTAAAACAGGAAAAACAAGACATGGCATAATATGAGCGCCAGAAATCACCAGATCTAGCTCACCAATGCAACCAGGGATATTAGGGTACTGAACACGAAGACCACTATTTAAAGAGACACCAATTAATGGCGCGAACTTGTCAAAAGAATAACTTCTTGGGGTCCAGGACTCATTCCAAGGCCCCTGTAGCGGGGTGGCCACCCGCTCTGGCCCAGAAGGGGTTAAAGCCAGCCCTGGGACAGGGCTGGGAAGGAAAGCTTGGGCTGATTGGGGAAGCAGCGGCAGCTGGGCCACGCCCCAATCAGGCCCAGCTGGTCCCTATAAGAGGCTGTGAGCCAGAAGCCCTAACAGTCTCTCTCTGTCTGTAGAGGGAGATGGGCCTGGCTGCAGGGAGCTAAGGACAGGGTACCTGAGTGGAGCAGGGCTGGGGAAAGGCAGAGGAGCCGGGGAGCTCTAGCCTGGAAAGCCCCAGGCTGCGGCCTAGCAAAGGCCAACAGGTACTGGGAGTCTCTCTCTGCCTTCAGAGGGAGAAGGGCCTGGCTGCTGGGAAGCTCAGGGTGACTAGAGTGAGGCAGGGCTGGGGAAAGGCCAGAGGGGCTGGGGAGCTCCAGGCTGGCAACTCCCCAGGCTGCAGGGCCTTGTGCAAGGCTCCAGAAAGGCGCTGGGTTCCAGAGAGGGGCAGCAGGTCCAACCCCAACCTAGGCTATGATGAGTGGCTGACACTGCAGTCTGCCCCAGGGCGCGGGGGCTAGTTGGAGACTGGTAGTAGCCTATGACTGAGGTGAGGTGGGGATAGTGGGTGGGGGTTCCCCTGGGAGGGGGGGGACCCAGAGAAAGGGGCACTGGGGTCCTGGGAGGGACACGGGCCAGAGGCAGCCGGATCACCAGCCTGCAGAGGGCGCTTCAGTGAGCTGGAACGAGCTAATTCCCTGGACGACCAGCAGGAGGCGCCGCAGGGGTGAGTCCGTGCCCCCTTACAGCCCCATAAGGATAAACACACACTTTGATGTGACAACATAATAATGTTAAGTTTCAATTCTCCCCTCAGGAGTGAGACAATAGGAGGAGGATGCTGAAACTTTCATCCTTCCTCTGCCCACATTTTCTCTTTTTTCATCATTGCTGCTTTTGTCACAGCAAACATTTAGAGGCTGTAAGCTCTTTGGCCCTGAAATGCCCCAAAACTCCTTTGGGCAATCTCCTCACCACTAATAAAGCAGCTATTGTGAACTGCTTGCTTTCAAATGGTTCACACCGAAAAATCTTTATTGCAACTTTTTCTCTTGCTTCATAAACTAGAGTTGCCAGTGGGTACAGCAATGTAAACTGGGAATAAGGACTCCGGGGCTCAATTCTGGGCTCTGCTGCCAATTCCCTGCGTAACCTCGGACAAGCACGTCACTTCTTGATGCCTTGGTTTATAAAATGGGGAACCCCAGCTGCACGGGAGGGTTAAGATTGTGCAGGTTTTTCATCTTCTCTGTTGAAAAGATGAAAACAATGGTCATCTGAACACCAATCTGTGCTGAAGAGCGAGGACTTTCACATCCACATGAAGAGGCTACTCGGTGCAGTCACTATAGTTTTTTGAGATTTGTCCCCCTAGGAGTACTCCATTTCAGGTATGCATTAGCCTCTCAATCCCTTGATTGAAGATTTTCTATTAGCGGTGTCTGTTCGGCCCACACATTCGTTCTATACAACCTTGTGCTGCACACCAAGGGTACAGAGGGATGCCTGGGTGAACCACCCTCAGTTCCTTCTCTATCCAAACATCCAACAAAGAACAGTCTGAGAAGAGGGGAAGGAGGGAGGGTAGTGGAGCACCCACAGTGACACACATCTAAAAGAACTATAGTTATTGCACAGAGCATGTAACCTTTTCTTCTTCAAGTAGTGTCGCTATGGGTGTTCCACTTTAGGTAGCTTCCAAGCAATATGCTCACGGGGAGGAGGGAGCTTCGGAAATGAGTCCAGAACTGAAGACAGCCCCACTTTACCAAGTGCCACAGCCGATCAAGGCATAGTGTTTAGAAAGTATGCCCTGAGGCCCAGGGAGCGGCTCCACATATCTCAGACACTTGGTTTTTGCACAAAGCTGTGGATGTTGCTTGTGATCTGGTAGAATGTGCTATTATCCTTTTGGGGAGTGCAGGGGGTAGAGTAGAAGCTGCATCAAAGCAAGTGACGACACCCCCAGAGATCCACCTCGAGAGTCTCTGGGCAGAGACTGTGGACCCCTTGGATCTATCTGCAATGGAGACAACAGTCTAGGTGATTTCTGAAATTGCTTGGTCCTATCTAGATAAAAGGATAACACCTAACAGAGAATCAAAGACCCATAGGGTTAGACGGGACCACAAGGGTCGTCTAGTCTAACCCCTGCCAAGATGCAGGATTTGTTGGGTCTAATCCATCCAAGACAGATGGCTCCAGCCTCCTTCTGAAAACCTCCAGGGAAGGAGCTTCCACAACCTCCACAGGCAGTCCACTCCATTGTCCTACTGTCCTTACATTGAGGAAATTTTTCCTGAGATTTAATCTAAATCTGCTCTGATGGAGTGTGAACCCATTGTCTCTTGTCCTACAAGTCCACTCAGTCCTACTTCTTGTTCAGCGAATCGCTAAGAGAAACAAGTTTATTGTCCTGCCTTCTGTGGCAAGAGAGAACAACTTTTCTCCATCTTTTTAGGGCAGCCTTTCAAGAATTTGAAAATCTTAGTATGCTGTGTTGCTATTCATATTATTTTATTTATTGTATCATTTTTCTAGAGAGCTCAGAGAGGAATTGTTTTATAAATTTAAATAAATAAAGTCTGATCATTAGACCAACAGGTCCCTCACATAGGGACTGAAAAATGACAAATGTCCAATGGGGTGTTAATATTAAGTGAGATTGAATCCTCACTCCTGTTTGCAAAAAAGCAGCACAGGTGGAAGAATTAAAGCGAGAAATAAGCCACCAGTCAGGTGTTGATCCTTCATCTAAAGCACTTGTTTATAGGCCAAAAAGAATAAAAGAAACTAAGCAATGTCTAAGCCTTTTGCTACACAAAAGACAAGACTAACCCAATAATCCTTACCCCTTTTGTGATTCTCAGTCCTAACAAAACAGTTTTTAAACAAAGGCTTGGAAGCTGTACAATGCCATTAATTCTAAAAAGGACATTTTTAAAAACCCCAATGAACCACAGAAAGTGATATTCAAATGATGCAGAGGGCCAACACTGCCCCAAGATGGCAAATTCAGAGCTAAGGCAGAAAGTGTGCCTCAAGTCATTCAAGCAAGTCCAGCAGTATATAGCCATGAAAACCTACCCAGCGTTCAAAACCTGCGACACTTGGGACATAACTTTGATTTGGGCTACGGACAGAATCTCAGCCTTCACTCTGACTTTCCTTGAGTTTTTGGGTCTTAGCTATTAGAACACTGTGTCTCATGGACGTGGGGAAGAGAAGTACCATTTTTGAATGCCAACATACAGCTCTCAAAAAATGTTTAGGGTCAATTTATAAATATCACTGTTTAAAGCAAATACCAAGTCCTTGCAATTAGAATTCTGGAACAACTAGGAATCCTGGTAATGAATTTGGTCATGAGATTAAAACAATAACTGTGTAATGTTAATAAACTATTAGGTCATGAGATTAAAACAATAACTGTGTAATGTTAATAAACTATTCCATAAAAACACTTAGTAAGTGCTACCATTCTGTACAAGTGATGGGACACATCGAAGGTGTCTGTCTCTCTCACCAAAAACTGCTCCCACTGACTGCACTCAGGCAGTCAGTGTCAATTTACAGGACTCATCTGATAGCAGGGGACCATGTGATTATCAGATGTCTGGAGTTCTGCAGGATGCCATCTGAGCAATTCCAAACACCTTCCAGATCAATAGATCATCACACTAATTGAATCCAAGCTGAGGATTCATCACAGATCTAGATGAAAGGGGTTTATCATTGACAGACGTTTAACAGTCACAGTAGTTAAGGTACTTGCTGTAATGAATCACATAAATTACTAATACTAATGAATTACTGTAATTTTTGAACATCTCTAGAACAGAAGCAAGAGTAACCCAAGAGCTGAACAGGGACCACAACCCAGTCTTATCATCACCAATTGGGACCCCACTGCACTGGGTTCTGTAGAGATATAGATAAGAGAGATCCCTATCCCACAGAGTTTACAATCCAAGAGCTTACAATCCAAAATTAACCTGAACATTGTGATCAGTGAGGCCAAAGTTATGTGTAACCATAACATCACTGACCACTCTAACAGGTACTCCATTTTCTGGCTTGGGTCCTTTTAAAATTATTCCTAATCTCACTGAAGGCCCTCTTGCTACTTGCTGTAGTATAAAGATGAGACTAACAGGAAAATGGATGCTGGCTGCAGTGTAGAACAGACAGGGATACACGTGGTAGAAAACTACCTGACCAAGTCCGAGGAGGCAGGGTTTGTACATTTCACAATGAGTTGATTCTCTGTTACAGATTATCAACTACCACTGCAACAGCTTGGAGGTCTCCTGCAAGAGGAGCATTATGCAGCATTCTACCACCTTAACAGCTAACATAGTAGTGGAAAATTCCAGCTACCCGAGCTGGCTAGGTGGATGCAACAAGTAGAGCTGGTGGGAAAATATTTCCCCCGCTATGCCACACAAAATTTCAACAACAAAAAATGTTTTCATTGAAATGTGAAGCAGAAGATTTCAGCTTTTCATAAAGGGGGGAAAAAATCAATTTTGGTGGCCAAAATCTGAAACATTTCTTAACGATTTTTTTTTCAGTTTTGGGTTTCTGACCAAACAAATTTGAGGAAAGCCAATTTTCCATTAGAAAGGAGTTAAGGAGAAAACTGAGTAAGACTGGCAGAGGCTGGTGAAGACACCACACATACTGACAGGCCCTAAACTGGATTCGTACTAGGGAGAGAAAAGGGAGCTCCAAGACAAGCCCTGCCTGGAGCTCTCATGCTCAGTGGTCTGGGGCCACTGCTTTTTTCAGCCTAACCAAATATCTAAGGAAGGATTTTCCAAATAAATCATGCAACTACACAGACAACTCCATTAAACTTCTCCATTAGTTTCTGCCCTGCAGCATATCACCAAGCTCACTTTTAAGCAGTCACCAGAAAGTCGAAGCTAAGGTCTCACCCCGGTCAGACCCTGAGAGGAGCGGAGCACTCAGCTCCCACTGACGGCAGTGTTAGTCACCCAGGGAACAGGGAACTCCCAAGATTCACACACTGCCCACTTAGGGAATACTGAATTCAGATTCTCACACTGCCCAGTGAAAAAACCTCACAAGCAACCCATCTGCTGGCCCCAGACAGCGTCACATCTCCTGTTCTGGAGATAGGCACCTGACAGCAAGGGAACAAGATATGCGCTATGGCAGAAATTAGTCTCTGGGACTTTGTTTTAAACTCACACTCTGTAAAGACAGCTAAATCAACATAAAACAAGAGGTCTCTAAGAAAAGAATCTTCCACAATCAATAATTTAAATAGAAGTTATATTAGTAGAATTCACTTGCACTTCAGAAGTTTCACCCAGTCTGTTCAGCACATTATTGTGTAAGTTTAGCGGTGAGGAGTGCTTCACCCTGTGTATTGCTTGTTAAACGCATTTGACAAAGACCTGAAGAGCAGCCAATCCATATTGATGGAGGCTAATCACACATGACAGAGTTTTATAGTCACATGCTGGAGCTTAGATTCTATCCATCTTATTTTAATACTTATAATAATATTATTATTTTAATAATAAGGTGGTGTACGTCAACGGAGTCTGACTTGATCTTGAAGCACTTGGCAGACGAAGCCTCACAGCCACTCTGTAAGGCAGGTCAGTATATTATCCCCATATTCAGTGGAGAATATTGAAGTATGGAAAGTCTACGGCCAACATTTTCACAAGCAGCCCCGTTTTCACTGCCCAACCTGAGAAACCTAGGGACCAGCTGCCACAGGTTCTGAGCAACGGCAAATTCCTAGGAAAGTCAAGAGAAGCTGCAGGTGCTCAGCACCTGAAAGAAAAGAAGTTCCAAGTTGGTCACCAGAACATTATCCCCTGCTGACCAGCAGCAGTGGTTTAACCAGCACAGGGCATCCCACACAATGGTGAGACACGGATGGTTTTGCTTCAGAACCATCCTTTACGAGGCTGGGAGTAAAAAACCTTGACTCTGCAATTGATTTACTGAATGACCATGGGCATGTCTCTTAGCCTGTCTAAGCCTCAGATGCTTGGGGATAGCAGCATATTGGGTATAATACTTACCCACATTTAAAAAGTAAGTGCTAATTATTTTAAACAGAGTTATTTCCCCCTCTTCTGAAGCAATATAGATTTTTCAGTGTTCAACACTATTCAAATGACTTCAATGCACAGATAGGATTCTATATAAACTACCTGGAGACTCTGCTACATACAAGATTATTCAGATCCCCAAGAGAGCAAACTGGGTTCCAAGCAACTACCAAATCCAGCAACTCTGATCATTCCATGATAAAGGAGTAGGTAAGGGCCTGACTGAGAAGCTGCAGCTACATTACAGCTGGGCAATGACAGAAAACAGAGGGAGAGAATAAAGCTATTCCATAAGTTTCCATGTTTGATAGAGACTATTCACTTGTCCTTAGTTCCTTATAGCTTTTTAACAGACCTTTTGGGTGACTGGAATCCTTCCCTAAGTGATGGGGTTGTGTTGGTGTTTATCTCTGCACTCTCAGTTGCGCAGATGTAAATCCAGAATAACTACTGACTAAAATGAAGTTACTCCCAGTTTACACAAGTATACAGGAAAGCGGGACTTGGTTCTATTATTTTTTAAACCTACTGTCCCACACGCACATGTCCAGCAACGCTGGGACATCATTATTCTGCATGTGGAACTATACCAGACAAGGAGCATGTTCCCCTCCCCCTCCAGCCTTCACAAATCTGCAGAAGCCTGCCAAGTCCCAGAAAAGGAGGAGGGGGCCTCAGGGAGCATAGGAAGGGCATTCGCAAGGGTGTCCGAGAGCATCTTGCTAAGCCGGACATTTCACAACACTGAACAAATTGTACGTCCAGCTTAGTTAGGGGATGCTGCAATGGTCTTTCACTCCCTGAGCTGATTGTTCGCTTTTCATAGGAACCAGCAGGGAAGCACATGTGAAATCTCTGTGGTGTTGGGGAGCGTCCCCATGCCTTCTGTGACTCTGCATGTAGATGAAGCAGCTTCTTAGGCTTTCAGAGCTGCTGCTGCTTAGTTCTCAGAGTCCTTTTCTCCAGCTTGGCTCCCTGCTGCGACAGCCCTTTTCAATCTTTCTATTTCTCCCCCACCCCCATCTCTTCTGCTGCAGAACACAGGGAAATCTGACTGAAATAAAGATCCAGGAGAACATGTTTTATTTTTCTTCTCTTCAATCCATTTTAGAAAAGCTTTTTAATTGGTTTAAAAAGATGCTAAACAAAACGCAATGTTTTTCAGTCTTCTTGAACTGGTAATAGATACCACTTTTTAAGCATTGCTCAAAGAAACTCTGAATCATGGAGTGCAACAAGGAATTTAAAGCAAACTCAGAGTGGTTTTCTATGGCTTCTAAAGTCTCATAGATTTTGTTTGCAATTTTTTTTAAATAGCAAACAAGCCAGAACTCCCAACTCCCAGGGGCTGCTATTTGACTAGCATTTTTAGTCCTGCACGGGAAGTGTAAAGACTAAGACAGCCTCAATGGGGAGAGGGGGAATCTGGGAGGCAGCTTCCATAAGCCAATTTAACACAGAGCTATGCATCTTGATGCATAATAATACAGTGGCCCAGAAATGCCCCTCTTACACACTAATTTTGCCCATGGTAGTTGTGGGAAGCTGTTTGCAGATTAAGTCTCCATTCTGTGAGTGACATGATGACACTGTGTGAATGTGTAACCTACGGACTTACACCATGAGTACGTGTTCAGCTGTCTCCCACTCACCCCATCTTTGTGGTTCCTATAAGTCTAGACCCCTGTCAGACAAACGATACTATGCACACTGCATGGCACGCTGACAAAAAAAATAAAGCCAAAAGGCCTGTTTGACAGCAACGTGAGAGATGACGGTTGCCTCTTCTGCTATTCAATGGCAACTCTCACGAGTGCTTTGGATATGCTTGGTAAGGGTCAGGGTATTTTTATTAGGAGTGAGTTTGAACTAAGGTGTCAATCCTGCAGAGACTTATATGCTTGCTTAATTTTATGCATGTGAGTAGCAGCAATGGGACTTAACCAAAATCAGCAGCTAGTGCAGACTAATCACTCACCGTGGGAATGACTGATCACATAGTATTGCCTGCCAGTAGTTCCCATTCCAAATCCCCACCTCTCCCTTCTGGTTTTTCAACCTCCATATGAAGCCCTGTGACTCTCTCAAACCCCCTTGCCTCCCCAGATCAAAGCCAATATCATAGTCACCACCTTTCTGATGAAAGGAAACACCCTTTCCAAAAATTGCTCGTCCTTTTCCTACGCCACTGTGGGTTTGAGATATAGAATAATAGAAGATTAGGGTTGGAAGAGACCTCAGGAGGTATCTAGTCCAACCCCCTGCTCAAAGCAGGATCAACACCAACTAAATCATCCCAGCCAGGGCTTTTGTCAAGCCAGGCCTTAAAAAGCTCTAAGGATGGAGATTCCACCACCTCTCTAGGGAACCCATTCCAGTGCTTCACCACCCTCCTAGTGAAATTGGATATTAGGAAAAACTATCTAGACCTTCTCCACCGCAACTTGAGACCATTGCTCCTTGTTCTGTCACCTGCCACCACTGAGAACAGCCGAGCTCCATCCTCTTTGGAACCCCCCTTCAGGCAGTTGAAGGCTGCTATCAAATCCCCACTCACTCTTCTTTTTTGCAGACTAAATAACCCCAGTTCCCTCAGCCTCTCCTCGTAAGTCATGTTCCCCAGCCCTCTAATCATTTTCGCTGCCCTCCGTTGGACTCTCTCCAATTTGTCCACATCCTTTCTGTAGTGGGGGGACCCAAAACTGGACGCAATACTCCAGAAGTGGCCTCACCAGTGCCGAATAGAGGGGAATAATCACTTCCCTCGATCAGCTGGCAACGCTCCTACTAATGCAGCCCAATATGCTGTTAGCCTTCTTGGCAACAAGGGCACACTGCTGACTCATATCCAGCTTCTCGTCCACTGTAATCCCCAGGTCCTTTTCTGCAGAACTGCCGCTTAGCCAGTCGGTCCCCAGCTTGTAGCTGTGCATGGGATTCTTCTGTCCTAAGTGCAGGACTCTCCATTTGTCCTTGTTGAACCTCATCAGATTTCTTTTGGCCCAATCCTCCAATTTGTCTAGGTCACTCTGGACCCTTTCCCTATCCTCCAATGTATCTACCTCTCCCTTCAGCTTAGTGTCATGTGCAAACTTGCTGAGGGTGCAATCCATCCCATCATCCAGATCATTAATGAAGATGTTGAACAAAACCGGCCCCAGGGGCACTCTGCTTGATACCGGATGTCAACTAGACATTGAGCTGTTGATCACTACCCGTTGAGCCCGACGATCTAGCCAGCTTTCTATCCACCTTATTGTCCATTCATCCAATCCCTACTACTTTAACTTGCTGGCAAGAATACTGTGGAGACCGTATCCAAAGCTTTGATAGCTCTTTCTTAATGAAAAAATTCTCTACTCTCAGTCACAGGGGTATGAAGAGCATACAAAAAAAACTAGAAGCTTGCTACGGGGTCTCTCTACAATACTCACTATGCCTTCCAGTCTCAAAGGCATCTGAAATGTCACAGAGCACATATAAACTCACCAGATAACTCAGAGCCCTGCATCCCACTCCTAGGAGACTGCAGGGACAATGAGATGCAAGTAGGGGCAAGAAATGAGCAGTGGATACACCTATCCAAATCTGGTGCACTTTGTTAGGCTCCTTTCTCCAAGTGACCCTTTCAGTAAGGCTATACAGAGTTCACTTCCATCACTAACTCCACACCAATATCTTTCAGTATGAGATATTACCACCAATCGTTCCAAGGACAGTCTTGTGTTTGTTTTTAAGGAAGAGCACTAATGCCCCAGAGCCCGGCTTACATTATTTAAGGGATCTTTATAAATATTATTTGAAGTTTCTTGCTAATATGGAAACACATTAGGATCCTGAGGAGTGAATTGCACATGCCTATTCTTTTGATTTTTTTTAGGCTATGTTACTTTCACACCCAAGTTAGGAAGGGTGAAGGAAAGGGTGTAATATTTACTGCATCCTGAAAAGATCTTAAACACTTGGAAACTAAAAGATAGCTTATTGAAAGAAACCATGGCTTCTAACTGTAATAAAGCATGGAGTGCAAGGTATCACCCTATGTAGTTCAAAACCAAGTTAGGAAATGCAAAGTTTAGTTTTATTCCAAACAATGTAAAACCATATTTTAAAACTCCCAAGAAATACTAGAACAAACTGAAATGGTTTGTCTTATCTCTGCACTCTCAGTAATTCTGTTACTTAAATAAATGATTTCCTTAGCACTTTGCACATAGAGAAGAAAAGGTCCTTGCACATAGCAGGTTGCCATCTAGAGAGAACACTCAGTGAATGACGACAACAAGCCACGTGAGAAGGGAAAGAACAAGCAGGTCAAGTAAACTGATTTGTACTGTATACCTCTTGTTTTTCACTTTTTGTAAAATAGGTATGTTCTAAATGAATTGTTTTTCTTAGACACATTATTACAAATATTAGTGTCCACTTGATTAATTTAACATGGTCGGGCATTTAAATAGGTCTAAGTAACTAGGCTTAGAAAAAAGGCTTTTTCTGGAGTAAATCCTATTTTATTATTCTTAGGAAGTTAAAGATGTTTACAGAGATGTTTGTAGGAGACCATTTAAGATCAGAGGTTTTAAGTGCCCACTTCATCTTAAGTGGTCTCCTACAACATGTATTAATTCTGCATACATAACAATCTGTTCCAGCATGTATTTAGCTGTGACACTCTGCTTACCTGTGAAGCTTGAAAGCTTGACCTTCCACCAAAAGAAGTTGGTCCAATAAAAGATATTATCTCACTCACTGTGAGTGCTTTGTACAGGACAAGGAGCTCTTTAGTAGAAGTCTTCTCTCTTGCAGTTTGCTGGTGCTACTAGCAGAAGCCCTGGAACTAAGGTACTGTACTCCAGTGGGAATTTTGTCACCCACTTCTATAATTAAACCAAGAACTGTCCTAAATAAAAGTGTTGATTTGTGCAGCATTACTACTTTATTTTCCAGCATGTGACAGTTAGAATAGGCTACCAATGTATTCAGGATGTGTTGTTTGGTTCCTTTGCCACAGCCTTTCTTCAACTTCCCCTTATTCCACATTTCACAGGCTCATACAGTGGAACTCAAATGAATAGCCAGGAAGTGGTGCTAGAGACCCTCTCTCCTTGCCTCCCCTAAAGCAAACCAAGTTAAGTTGTCATTTGCAAGGTACCTAAACTTCACCATGTCAGCAAACATAAGTACAAAGGCCTTCCAAGCCCAGTTCTTAACTAAGGAGTCTACCATCAGACTTTAAAAACATTCATTTTCACAGGTACCTGGGGATTTCAACTGAGGCAGACAAGATAAAAACCCATGCTCAACTGAAAACACTTACATACACTGGAGGAAGTTCATTTTTTTAAATTAGATAAGAGAAAGACAACTAGATCTGAGTTTGGGAAGATTAGAATTTACTGTTTGTTTCTCAGACAAATCAATGACCAGAGAATTTTAATCTTCACTTTAAACTTGCTGCGTATTCAGCATGCTGCCTTCTTACTTAAGCAATGTGCAGCTATCCAGGGCTGAATGCGTTGCTGAATAAACAACAATGAATCAGGATAAACTCAGTTAAAAACCTTTATTCAGCCAATAGCAGTTAGCCACTGCTACAATTAATTGTCTGTCAGCCAGGCGTGAAGACCTCTCCTGCAGGATAGTTCTAGGAATGACAATGCTCACAGAAACTCTCATCCTACCATACAACTTTCTTACCTGAGGAGGTGCCTTTTTTAGCAACACGAGAAGGGCCTGCAAAACCAAGTTGGAGAATCGTGGTCCAATAGGAACATAATCTGGAAGGGAAAAAACACTAATAAACATGATAATGTTGTACAGCAGGAATCAAACTTTTCTGGTTCACTTTTCAAATTCCATTGTGCTCCTCAAAGAAAAGCAGAGTGGTTTAAAGGGAAATCTTCACTCTCAGCCTTGTAGTCACAATGGCGCAACGGGAAAAAATACTGGATTTTAAATTCAGTGATCACACTGTTCCTATTTCCTTGTCACTTGTGAAGGCCTGCTGTACAGCTGCTTCTCAATAAGCCTCCCTACAGAGCAGTAGCCTTTCCTTTCACTGCAGGACACCTCCGGTATTCTAGTTCTGAATATTTCCTGAACAGACGCTGCCTTATTGTAAGGTATGTGGGCTAAATAGAGAGGAAACCATTTTTCTTGGATGACCTAAATCTGTGTCCACAAAAGTGCATTAATAACCAGGGCTTTCAATATACAGTGCCTGTCTATTACCCCAGAAGTGTCTCTCTCTCTCTTTATTATTATTTTTATTTTTTTTGGCATATCCATTAACAAAAACAAATACTGCAGAAATCCAACTCCAGGAACCCAAAAGCATTAAAAAAACAACAACAATTAAATGCATCAGACCTGTAATACAGGTGACAACTCCCCCACAAACCATATTCCTGCACTTACAGTGCTTGAGTTATATGGTCACTCTACTGTTCTCTTAAGATTGTCTTGGTTTCTACAATGGAGACACCTTGGGGCAGCTGCCCCACTGCCTTGCCCCTTGTACAGCAAGTCCCAGTGATGAGTGGGTGTAAAACGCTAGGAAGTCAGAATTCTGCACTTATTCAGACTGACAGTACAGTAAAACCTCAGAGTTACAAACACCAGAGTTACAAACTGACCAGTCAATCACACACCTGATTTGGAACTGGAAGTACGCAATCAGGCAGCAGCAGAGACAAAAACAATAAAAAGGGCAAATACAGTACAGTACTGTGCTAAATGTAAACTACTAAAAAAATAAAAAGTTTAAAAAAGATTTGACAAGGTAAGGAAACTGTTTCTCTGCTTCTTTCATTTAAATTAAGATGGTTAAAAGCAGCATTTTTCTTCTGCATAGTAAAGTTTCATTGTATTAAGTCAATGTTCAGTTGTAAACTTTTCAAAGAACAACCATAATGTTTTGTTCAGAGTTACGAACAACCTCCATTCCTGAGGTGTCTGTAACTCTGAGGTTCTACTGTAGTATTTTACACAGTTGTAAATGACTGTTCAAAGGTGCAAGGCAGTGAAGAATCAGGCCCCTTTCTGACTTGTTAATTAAGCCTATAAATCTCATTTAGTTTAAAATGATGCACATGGAGGCTGGAGCACCTTGACCAACTCAAATACCTTAGAACGAGATGAAGCCAACACTGAGGCAGAAGACAAGAATATTACTGCTGGAGTTCAGAAATGATACATGTTTAGACCAACATGGAGGCTCAATTCAAGGCTCTTGAATCATCGTACTTAGATTAGACTCCACACACGCTTACGGTTCCTGAATCATTTCTGGTTCGTAACATTACGTTGTTTGTTGCACGGTGCAACCAAAATTCTATGACTCACCTAGGAGCCTTTCAATGTCATCGACTACTACACAGCTGAGCTGGGACTTGTATGCATCATCGAAGATCTAGGGGAAAAAACAATGTATTATTGTCACAATCTCATAGTAAGAGATCTCCAAGACCGTCCAATTATATACATGTGAACATGCCTCAAGTTCCTCGGACACATGGCCTTGTGTACTTTTGTGATGCTATGCATCAGCCTGCACCGCCGACCATTTCAGGATGGCTGAGGTCAGTCTATCAATCAAACAGGCAGAGCATGAACATACAACTCAAAATCCCAGCACATAACAGGAAAAAGGGGGTTTGAAACATTAAAAGGCCTATATGCTTGTCTGTCTTACCTAAAGCTTAGCATCTCCCGGACAGCTTAGGAAGGAGCCTGTCCTTCAGACCCATCCTGTCTCTGTATCTGTCTGTTTTCCCGAAAACAGCCCCCAACAACTGCCTCCCACTCTCCCCAGAATCCTCTTTTTAACTCTTTTGTGTCTTTTTGATTTGTTAGTTCTCAGTCTGGGCAAAACAGCTCTGTAAATTAGATGGCACTTGTAAATAGCATCTTCACAGCTTAACAGCACAGATATTGTTTCTTAACCTTCAGCACTGTTTACCCGGAGGTGTTTCATCTGAACCCAATTTGTTACCTTCCCTCTAACACCTTATTATTAAACTAACTCCCATACTGTAAATATTTCAGTAAATATTTCTCATGACCTGGTGACATGCAGTACTGATAAATTAATATGAATCAGTATTTCTAAATTATTGCACATCTGCCCCATGTCCATCACAGCAAGAACTACGGTGATCTGCAGCACTTTGAGGTGGCAGCTTTATTTAAATTTAAAATGGAGGCTTTTATTGAAATAAGTATGAAAAAAATGGTTACCTACCTTTTTGTAACTGTTGTTCTGCGAGATGTGTTGCTCATGTCCATTCCATTCTAGGTGCGCGCGCCCACGTGCACAGTTGTCAGAGATTTTTGCCTTTGCAGTAGCCGTAGGTTTGGCTGTAGCACCCCTTTGAGTGCCACGCTCATGCGTTGGTATATTAGGCGCTGCCAGCCCTACACCCTCTCAGTTCCTTTTTGCTGACAACTCTGACAGAGGGGTAGGAGGGCAGGTAGTGGAATGGACATGAGCAACACATCTCGAAGAACAGTTACGAAAATGTCGGTAACCATTTTTTCTTCTTCAAGTGCTTGTTCATGTCGATTCCATTCTAGGTCACTCACAAACAGTATCCTTGGAGGTGAGCTTGGAGTTCAGTCCAGCGGCTTGCAGCACTGCTCTATCGAGGCCAGCATCATCCCGGCAAAAAATCTAAGGCAAAAGTCTCCGATGACTGTGCATGTGGGGGCACACACACCTAGAATGGAATCGACACGAGCAAGCACTCGAAGAAGAAATGAATAATCCAACTGATGCTGAGGCTTATCTTATTTATTTTGATACTAAATTCAATTGAGTTTCCATTGTTTCCTTGTAACGGTGCAGGCAGTGACTGAGCGCCCCATTGCAGCCCCGTGTGGCCTTGCAGGTGGGCACTGCCTTACTTTCCCCAAGGGAGCAGCACAAGACTCACTTTAACCACCCAGGGCAAGGAGAAGCCAACATACTATTAATAAAATACAACTTCCCATTTTAATCCGGTTTCACTCCAAGAATCATGTAACAACAGTTCATCAGGATCCAGGCTCAGGGTTCCCCAAACTTACAGTTGAGACCTAAGTCTCTGAATCAGGTCAGGTGTGTCTCCAAGTGCCTGAGAGAGCAATGGCCACCCACTGCAGCCTGCTTGGCTTCTACTCCTCTCTCTCTCTGTCTCCTGTTCCTGTTTATATATAACTCAGCGTCCAAAGCCAGACAGGGCCTTGTTGATTATCCCCAGGCTGCAGGCTTCAGCCTGTCCCTTACACGGTAAGTACCCCCCGCCCTTTTTTTATTGCACTCTTTTCACTTACCTCCCTCCCAGGCCCTGTCTACTGTCAGTTTCTGACTATATAGGCACTTCAATAGGACAATTTTCTTAGTTGATTTCACTAGAGCTGCTGGCCAACCACTTCCCCTGCACCATTTCCCCCAAGCTGCAGAGCACCTCCTGCTTAGCAGCCCCAAGGAAGTCTAAGTCCGTTGGCCATATTTTTGTCTTTGTCACCAAAGTATGTAGAGACCAGAAGTTGTGTTCCCCAATGTCTCATGTAGCTCTTACATCAAACAAGTTCCTTGAACAGGTTGTAATTCAAGGTTAGTCCTTCCAGCCATATCGGAGACAATTAAGAGCACCAGGCTTGTCCTATTGATGAATGAACATAAGGCCACTCCCGGTGTCTCCAAGAGTAGCCTGGCAGGATACACCCTCATGCACATTCTTCAGAGTTAAGATCATCCTCCATCCAGCCTAACTTCCTGTCCGAGTTTCAAATTACTACTGACCACATCTCATCCCTGCAGCCTCCAAAAAATGACTTATGAGAGCCCATTTCTGATCCTCTTGCATTTTGTGTGAGATGGGTTCAGCAGAGGAAGAGGTTACTTACCTGTAACCAGAAGTTCTTCAAGATGTGTTGTCCCTATTTGTATTCCAAATGTGGGTGCGCATGAGCACTGTGCACTGGAGCCAGAAGGTTTTGTAGCAGTGTCTGCTGACCTGCACATGTGTCATATGTCCCTCCTGTTCTTCGAGTGATGGTCCCTATATGTATTCCAAATGTAGGTGAGTAGCGAGCAGTGATCAGTGTGGAGGTGGGTGCAAGGATGTGAGTGTAAGTGCAGACTGTAGTATGGCATGGCCCACATCAGTGTCTGTGGCCACCCCTTGGGCAACAGCGTAGTGGGATGTGAATGTATGTACTGAGCACCACGTTGCTGCCTGACAGCTGTCTTGCCATGAGACATCTCCCTGTAGTCTCTCTGTCCTTTCACCGCTTTCTCTTCTTTATGCCTTTCCTCCTCCATTCCTAGAGCTGGATGACTCTGATCCTCAGTCAGGAGGTGGACCTCACAGCCTCGCCTCCTCTCCCTTTGCTGGTGTTTGGAGCCATTTTCCTCCTCCTCCTCCATCTGCCATAGCTCCTGGTCCATCTCCTCCTGCAACCGCTCCTAAGTACCCTGAAGATGTGACTCTGAGGCTACAAAATCTTATGCAGACTTGAGTGATCGGTTCTCTGGCTCAGAAGGCCTGTGACACTGTCCAGCTCACCCTGCAGTCTGGTGACTTGCATAGTCAGTTCCAGCTGCACACTCAAACTCAGTACATTTTACTTTCAGTTCTTGCATCTGGGCTTCCACCTTCTTGTGCTTGTGTTTAGAGTCCTCTTTTCTCTGCAGAAGAATCCTCACCCCAGTGGACAGTTCTGTACGCTCACTCTCCAGAGACTGCTTTGCCAGCTCAAAGTTCACCATCAGTTGTTTGGTCCCTTCCAGCAGTTCTATCAGCTCCTTCACTGCTTGTATTTACACTGCTTCACTCTGCCTCCTCTCCTGGATTTGTGTCTGAGTCTTGGCCTCTGACACTAAGAGTCCTTCAGTACCTACTGGCAAAGGGTTCGCTGGTATGTAATAGCAACTCCTGACAAACTCACTAATGGGTAACAATTAAAAAGTTGTATGCATGTACTAAAATTATGTTTAGAATCTGTGTCCCAGGCAGGGTTGACAAGCAGCTTTTTCCTAGACAATGGAATTTTGATTTACCTGTGCTACAGGTTAAGTTTTATAATAAACCCACGACACAGGTTAATCATGATTATACTTTCGTTTTATTTGTAGCCGTTTTCAATTTCTGTTATCTTTGCTTAGTATCACTTAAATCTCTGTCTTTTATTAATAAACTCTTTTTCTTGTTTTACTATAAGTTCATACCAGTGCAATATGTTAAAGTAAAGTGTGAATCCTTCTCAGCTGAGCCAACAGGCTGGTGTGTATACTGTCTCTGGAGACAGCAAACTTAGCAATTTCTGTGAGTGTCCAGTGACAAGGGCTGGATACTGCAGAGGAATGCTCTTCCAAGGAGTTTGGGGATTAGGGCGTATCAAGTGTTACCTGCAAGGCAAAGAGGGTAGCTGAGTCCTAGGAAGCTTGTTTGGCTAACACACTGAGGTGACATGGTGCTGTCACTCAGTTTAACACCAACAAATCTCTCTTTTGTTAAGGCAGAGGGTGTGACATTCTATACCTCGGGGGAGCACCCTGTAACCCCCATATTCCTCATTTACATATAATTGTGATATTGCATGTGAAGCAGGCCGTGTGAGGTATCATGGGAAAGGTTATGATCTGCTGAAACCCATCGTTCCATCTAAATATGTATATCATCAATGCATATGACGTGATAAGAATGTGTTGTATGGTTGTCACTAAAATATGCTGTGGGTTTGGGAAGCACCCAGATACTAGCTCTCCGGAGACAATGACAAGGGAGGTAACCAACGCCCGGATGGGTACTAAACAGACATCACCAGCCATTCTCCAGCAGAGAAGTTACAATTCAGTGACTCACTTACATAAGGCCACACCAGGGGAATTGCTCAACCTTGCCTGCTGACTCAGCAATGCCCACCAGACATGCCTGGACTTGTGTTCTCCAAGCCCATGGACTGAGGGTATAAAACAGAACACAGGGCCCCATGCTTGGCCTTCACCTGCCCCTACCTATGCTACAAGCAACAAAGACACTCAAAAGACTGAAGACTCCAAGAGAGGGGACTGGCCTAGGTTTGAGGGACAAACCTGTATATTAAGGACTGCAATATCCAGTGGGGTGAGAAAAACTGCTTTATCTAGATATTGCTCAGTCTAATACGGTTGAGAGTTTAGACTGTGTGCTTATATTTTATTTTATTTTATTTTGGTAACTAACTGACTTTTTGCCTATCACTTAAAATCTATCTTTTGTAGTCAATAAATTTAACTGTTTACCAGTGAGTTTGCCAGAAGTGTGTGGAGCAGTGCAAGACGGTATATTCCTGAGGTACAAGGCTGGGATCTGGGGGGAGATTTGGCTGGTGCCTTTCTCTGTGTGATTCGTATGTGGGTCAGGGAGCATTCATGCAATCTAGCTGGGTGTGGGGCTCAACATGCTGTTGTGCTGAGTGATCACAGCACCTGGAGAGGTTTGCTGCTTGTCACTAGCAAAGCATAGTGAGAGACAGGCTGGAGAGTTAAGGGGGCACAGTGGTCTCACAGTTTTAGGCTGAACTCCGGGGATCCCATCACAGAGGGATAACAAGGGCACTCAGTTCTGGACACCCTGAGAAAACATCACACCCTCATCATGCAGGGTCTTCCTCAGAAAAATCAATTCCTGTTCCCAGTTTGACCAAAGATTCCATTGTTCAACAGTGGAGTCTCTAGTGTACATTCTAGCTCCTTTTCCAGTGCTTCCGGTTCCTCCCTCACTCCTGCTTCTGGTTTTCCACTTTGTTTCTGGCTGCTCACTCCAACTCCAGGTCTCCTTGAAGTTTAGTGACCTGAGCTCATGGACTGCTTTCTGTGCCATGTTTTTCTGGGTTGCATCCTCTTCCACCTTAGCCACAGCTGCTTATAGTTCCTCTTCCTTCTTGGCCAATTGTCTTATGAACTCTGTGATATGAGCCTGCAGCTCAGCACTCTGGGCACACAGATCAGTAGAGTCTTCCTTAAGTTTCCTGCACGTTATTTCTAATTCCGACCACTGCCCTTCTTTGCGATCCTGGGGCTCTTCCATCTCTTCCTTTGTGTTAGTGCTCTTGTTGTGTTCCTCTGTCCTCTCCCGAGTCGTCATCTTTAGCCTTTCTAGTGCCTTAAATTGTTCCATGATGCACCTGTTGGCTCAGAGGGATTCTTGCAGCTGAGTGTCGAGGTTGTCCCCTGGTACCTGGGTGTCTCTTATTCACTCTGCCGCTGCTGAGCACAACGATATGGTCCCTCAGCAGCTTCATCATCTTCAACATCTAGATCTGGTCCCAGCTTGCAGAGCCATCTCTTGCTCCTGCTGCTGGCTCTGCAATTGGTCCTGCGCCTCAAAGAGACTGCACAGCTGCATGCGATCCTGCTGCAGTTTCTGGTTCCAGAGTTGCAAAGATTTCTACTTTTCCTCCAGCTGAGACTTCGCCTGTTTATGCAAGTACTACTGTTCTTTCTTCAACTATTGGGCTTCTTGGAGGCCAACTTGGGAGTTTCCTCGGATGAATGTTGCACTTGCTTTTCAGTGTGTGGATTCATTTGCCCCATCTTAGCCACAACCAAATGGCTGTCTGTCTTTTAAGCACTGGATTTGTTCCTGTTGCTTATCCAGGTTGCGTAGGAAAACCTGCATCTGGGCCTGCAAATCTAACTGTTCAAGACTATCAGAGCCCCCTGAACCTTTGACCTCATTTTGGTCTTTTCCCTAGTTCCCCCAGCTCGGGAACCCTGCTTCCATTCAGAGCAGCTAACTGTCTTCTTCAGGGTCCTGTATCAAGTTACTCAGGCTCCCCACACTCATTCTCTGAGGATGAGAGGACTGAGTAAAGGCATTCCCAGCAAGTGGGGAAAAGTCTGAAATCCATGGCCAACCTCAGCCCCTACAGCTCACTGCCCCCTACCCCCACCGGTCATCTGCTTCTGGAGCTTCCCTACTACACTCTCTTACTTCCCCATAATCATTCCAAAGTTTTTGCAGGACAGCATCTTCTGACATGCCCTTCTTCCCCACACCTAAAACAAATAACCAGTAGGGTACCACCCTTCCTGGCCTAAAACTGAGACCCCTCAAGTACTTTCTTCAGCTTCTGCAGCTGTCTGGGGCCCAGCATCCTTAACAGTCCAGACCTCCCCAGGATTCTCAGAGCCCCACGTCAGCCAGCATTCCACACAGCCTCAGCACAGCAGACGCAACTTATATGCCCCTGTTGGTGACAGTCCGTGCACATGACTGGCAGGACCACGTCTCCTTTCCTTTCAGAGTTTGTGACATGCCGTCCTGTCTGCTTACTCCTGAAACCACTGGGCCTCTCGCCAAGCCTGAGACCAGAACTTCTGGGGTTGTCGCTGAGGCTGTATGCTCCAGCCTGGGAAGTTGGACATCTCATCACCATGGATAGCACAAGCACCTCTTCGTCTTCTCATCCCTCCTTGTTGGGAGGGAGTTTTCAGTCCCTGTTCAGGCACCATGTGTAATGGTGTGGGCAGTCCCTCAGCACGCCCATGGAACAGCCCCACCTTAGTTTCCCCAAGAACTCACTTTAATTGCCCAGTGCAAGGAGAAGCCAACACGCTATTAGTAAAATGCAATGCCCCCTTTAATCAGGTTTCAAGACAGGAATCTTTGTAACAATAATTTGTCAAGACCCTGGTTCAGTGCTCCGCAAACTTACAGTCAACAAAATCTCTGAATCAGGTCAGGTGTCTCTCCAGGTGCTTCAAAGAAAAACTGTCACCCACTGCAGCTCACCTGGCTTCTATTCCTCTCTCTCTCTGTGCTTCCTGTTCATATAAAACTCAGCCTCCCAGGGCAAGGTGATCTCTGGTTGATTATTCCCAGGCTGTAGGCGCCAGCCAGTTCCTTTTTCCTATGCATTCTTCCACATCCCCACACATTCATGTTTCAGTGTGTTGTAGAATTTTGTACATACTATGTTATATTACACACAAAAATGTTAAAAGAACATGAAGGTTGCAAAGTCAGGCACTCAAAATTAGGAAATGCCAGGATTAAGTTTAGCCATGCAACCTTAATTAAGCCCCCTTGTGCAGATGCAATCAGTCTTTAATTACATTACCACTTTTTTTTCTAGACTGGGAATGGCTCGGTCATTACACTAATTGAATCTATTTCCCCATGTTGAAGCAGTCTCACACTTTCGTGTCAACTGTCCCAAATGGGCCATCATGATTATCACTTCAAAAGTTTTTCTCCCCTGCTGTTAATAGCTTCTCTTAATTAATTAGCCTCTTACAGTTGGTATGGCTACTTCCACCTTCTCATGTTCTCTGTATGTATAAATATCTTCTTACTGTATGTTCCATTCTATGCATCCGAAGAAGTGGGCTGTAGCCCACGAAAGCTTATGCTCAAATAAATTTGTTAGTCTCTAAGGTGCCACAAGTACTCCTGTTCTTTTTGCTGATACAGACTAACACGGCTGCTACTCTGAAACCTGCCTAATTCAGTGCACAGGATGGACAGTGCACACTGAATGATCAATTATTCAATATTTCGTTTTATCCTCATCGTTCAGTGAGTGTCTCCTCGTGGCTTATTTACTGCATGCTATTCAAATTCTGCACAGAAGACAGAATTATCAATTTCCTCTTTGGCTTTTCTATGGCACTTACATCTACAGCGTATGAGTGCTTCACAATCATCCATCTACTGAGGCAACATCCCTGGAAGGTTAGGGGGCTATTATCATCTTCCTTTTACTGATGGACGACAGAGGCAGAGACAGGTTAAAGTCAGAGGTTTCCAGTAATTGGGGGTGCCCAATGTGAGACACCTTGAATCTAATTGTTCAGAGTTCTTAGTACTTTATATGTTCAAAAGACAACTCCCAGTGTCTTCACTTGCAGCTGAGACTGTTCAGCACTTCTTCAAATCAGCCCCCAGGATCTCAAGTCAAGCATCCAGAAAATGAGGAATAGACAACCTGTGTGGGGGAGTGGCACTATATGTGAAAGAAATAACAGAGCCAAATATAGTACAAACCTTAAATGAATCCAACTGTACCATAGCTTCCCTATGAATAGAAATTCTATGCTTGATTAATAAGCATATAGTAGTAGGAATATACTATTGACCACCTGATCAGGATGGTGATAGTGATTGTGAAATGCTCAGGTAGATTAGAGAGGCTACAAATATATAAAACTCAATAAAAATGGGAAATTTCAACTATCCCCATATTAACTGGGTACATGTCACACCAGGACAGGATGCAGAGATAAAATTTCCAAACACCATTAATGACTATTTCTCGGAGCAGCTAATCTTGAACCTACAAGGAGAGAGGCAATTCTTGACTTAGTCCTAAGAGGAGCACAGGCTCTGGTCCAAGAGGTGAATATAGCTGAACCGCTCAATAAGCAACCATAGCATAATGATATTTAACATCCTTCTAGGTGGGAAACTACTAAAGATACCCACCATAGTAGCATTGAACTTCAAAAAGGGGAACTATACAATAATGAGGAAGCTAGTTACAGGGAAATTTAAAAGAGCAGTCACAAGTAAATGCCTGCAAGCTGCATGACACTTTTAAAAAACATCATAATACAGGCTCAAATTAAATATATACCCAAAATTTAAAAAAAGAGGACCAAAAAAATGCCACCATGGCTAAACAACAGAGTAAAAGAGGCAGTTACAGGCAAAATGGCGTCCTTTAAAACCCGGAAGTCAAATCCTACTGAAAAAAATTGAAAGGAGCTTAATCTCTGCCAAATGTAAAAGTATAATTAGGCAGGCCAAAAAAGAAATTGAAGAGCAACTAACAAAAGACACAAAAACTAACAGCAAAAAAAATTGAAGTACATCAGAAGCAGGAAGCCTGCCAAACAATCAGGGGGGCACCTGGACGATCGAGGTGCTAAAGCAAGGGTAGTCAATTATTTTTTGCCAAGGTCCAAATTTCTTGGTCAAACTATAGTCAAGGTCCAGAGAAAATAATAAAAATAAGTGAATAAAAAGATTTCAGGGTCTGTTCAAAAGTGTCTGGCAGTCCGGATTTGGCCCACGGTCTCCCTATTGACTCCCCTGTGCTAAAGGAGCACTCAAGGAAGACAAGGCTGTTGCAGAGAATAATATGATTATTCATATTATTCTAGTCTATCCCTAGTCTAGTCTATCCCCTTGCCAAGAAGCAGGATTTGTTGTGTCTAAACCATCCAAGACAGATTGCTCTCCCTCCAGTGAAGAAGGTTCCATAACCTCCGGAGGCAGTCTGTCCTCCTGTTCTTATAGTGAGGAATTTATTCCTGAGATTCAATCTAAATCTGCTATTTTGGAGTGTGAACCCATTGCCTCTTGTCCTGCCCTCTGTGGCAAGAGAGAACAACTTTTCTCCATCTTTTTTACGGCAGCCTTTCACGTATTTGAAGACCGCTATCATGTCCCCCGTTAATCTCCTCTTTTCCAAACTAAATATACCTAGTTCTATCAGCCTTTGGTCATATACCTTGTGTTCCATCTCTCTGATCATCTTTGTCACTCACCTCTGGATCCTTTCCAATTTCTCTACCTATACATTGGTGACCAAAATTGGACGCAGTACTCCTGCTGAGGCCTAACCAGTGCTGAGTACAGCGGTACTGTCACCTCTCATGACTTGCATACTACACCTCTGTTAATGCAACCTAAAATTGCATTTGCTTTTTTTTTTAAACAACATTATAATGCTGATTCATGTTGAGGTTGTGATCCACCACAACACCTAGATCCTTCTCAGCAGTGGTGCTGCCAAGCCAGTTATTCCCCATTCTGGAATTGTGAATTTAATTTTTCTTCCCTAAGTGTAGCACCTTACATTTGTCTTTTCTGAATTTCATTTTAGTTGTCTACAGCCCAGTTCTCCAGTTTATCAAGATCCCTCTGAATTTTAGCTCATTCCTCCAAAGTGTTGGCAACCACCCTAGCTTGTCATAGGCAAATCTGATCAGCGTGCTCTCTATACCTACATCCAGGTCATTAATAAAAGTGTTAAACAACACTGGACTCAGAACAGATCCCTGCAGAGCCCCACTTGAGACCACCCTCCACTCTGACATCATTCCATTAATAGTTACTCTTTGTTAGCGGTTGTTTAACCAATTATGTATGCACGGTAGTTACGCCAAGCCTGCATTTCTCCAGCTTACTCATCAGAATATCATGTCGGACTGTTTCAAAAGCCTTGCTAAAGTCCAGGGATATTATGTCCACCGCATTTCCACCTATCCACCAAATCAGTTACCCTGTCAAAGAAGGAAATCAAACTGGTTTGGCATGATTTGTTCTTAGTAAATCCATCCCTTCATCCTCCAGGTATTTGAAAATTGAATGTTTTATACATTGCTCTAGTAGCTTCTCAGGTATCAAGACAGGCTGACTGATTTATAGTTCCCTGGCTCCTCCTTTTTCCCCTTTTTAAAGATGGGCAGTACGTTAGCCTTTCTCCAGTCTTCCAGCACCTCCCCTGTTATCCATGAGTTTGCAAATATTATTTGACAGTGGCTCTGAGATTTCTTCAGCTAATTCCTTCAGCACCCTCGGGTGAATAGCATCTGGCCTTGCTGATTTAAATGCATTCAAATTGCTCAGAAGATCTCTGAAGTGTTCTTTACTTATCCCAATCAGCAAGACGAAAAGTATAACTGGGTTCAAAAGGGAAGTAGGTAAGTTCATGGAGGACAGGTCCATCAATGGCTATTAGCCAAGATGGTCAGGGACGCAAGCCCATGCTCTGGGTGTCCTTAAGCCTCTGACTGCTAGAAGCTGGGACTGGAAGACAGGGGATGGATCATGTGATAACTGCCCTGTTCTGTTCATTTCATCTGAAGTATCTGGAACTGGCCACTATCGGAAGACTGTATATTGGGCTAGATGGACCATTGGTCTAACCCAATATGGTTATTCTTATGTTCTTAAAAGTTTGCTTTAAGTGTTTCACCTAGGAACTCTATTGCTGAGATGGTATCCAATTTGCCTGGGGAGCATTCAACTGCCTTAACCATGAGAACATTCTTTCTATTCCTGAAATCCCATCTTATTCGCTACACCCCTCCAACTTCAGCAACAGAAAAGGTAGGAGTCCCCTTTGTTACACAACCCCGATTCATCCCTAAAGCATGGTCCATCCTGAGCACTGAATGAGGCAATGGTCCTGTGGGGGGAAAAAGTATGCAATGATGTAATTAAAGACTGTCTCATAACACATATGCACGAGGGGGCCATATTAAGGCAACCTTAATTCTGGCATTTCCTAACTTTTGAGTGCTTGACTTTGCACTCTGTTAAAAAGATACTGAGGTTGACTCAGATTTCAGCCATATTGCTGATGGTAGTGTATAAGATCGATGCTATGTCAATAGTCCCCAGCCTGCTAAACAAGAGCATGCATACGAGGAAGGGGAGGAGCTAGGGGGTACATAAGAACGGCCGTACTGGGTCAGACCAAAGGTCCAGCTAGCCCAGTATCCTGTCTACCGACAGTGGCCAACACCAGGTGCCCCAGAGGGAGTGAACCTAACAGGCAATGATCAAGTGATCTCTCTCCTGCCATCCATCTCCACCCTCTGGCAAACAGAGTCTAGGGACACCATTCCTTATCCATCCTGGCTAATAGCCATTAATGGACTTAACCTCCATGAATTTATCCAGTTCTCTTTTAAACACTGTTATAGTCCTAGCCTTCACAACCTCCTCAGGCAAGGAGTTCCACAAGTTGACCATGCGCTGTGTGAAGAAGAACTTCCTTTTATTTGTTTTGAACCTGCTGCCCATTAATTTCATTTGGTGACCCCTAGTTCTTGTATTATGGGAATAAGTAAATAACTTTTCCTTATCTACTTTCTCCACATCACTCATGATTTTATATACCTCTATCATATCCCCCCTTAGTCTCCTCTTTTCCAAGCTGAAAAGTCTCCTCTTTAATCTCTCCTCATATGGGACCCGTTCCAAACCCCTAATCATTTTAGTTGCCCTTCTCTGAACCTTTTCTAGTGCCAGTATATCTTTTTTGGAGATGAGAAGACCACATCTGTACTCAGTATTCGAGATGTGGGCGTACCATCGATTTATATAAGGGCAATAATATATTCTCCGTCTTATTCTCTATCCCCTTTTTAATGATTCCTAACATCCTGTTTGCTTTTTTGACCGCCTCTGCACACTGCGTGGACGTCTTCAGAGAACTATCCACAATGACTCCAAGATCTTTTTCCTGACTCGTTGTAGCTAAATTAGCCCCCATCATATTGTATGTATAGTTGGGGTTATTTTTTCCAAGGTGCATTACTTTACATTTATCCACATTAAATTTCATTTGCCATTTTGTTGCCCAATCACTTAATTTTGTGAGATCTTTTTGAAGTTCTTCACAGTCTGCTTTGGTCTTAACTATCTTGAGCAGTTTAGTATCATCTGCAAACTTTGCCACCTCACTGTTTACCCCTTTCTCCAGATCATTTATGAATAAGTTGAAAAGGTTTGGTCCTAGGACTGACCCTTGGGGAACACCACTAGTTACCCCTCTCCATTCTGAGAATTTACCAGTAATTCCTACCCTTTGTTCCCTGTCTTTTAACCAGTTCTCAATCCATGAAAGGACCTTCCCTTTTATCCCATGACAACTTAATTTATGTAAGAGCCTTCGGTGAGGGACCTTGTCAAAGGCTTTCTGGAAATCTAAGTACACTATGTCCACTGGATCCCCCTTGTCCACACGTTTTTTGAGCCCTTCAAAGAACTCTAATAGATTAGTAAGACACGATTTCCCTTTACAGAAACCATGTTGACTATTGCTCAACAATTTATGTTCTTCTATGTGTCTGACAATTTTATTCTTTACTATTGTTTCGACTAATTTGCCCGGAACTGACGTTAGACTTTGTAATTGCCGGGATCACCTCTAGAGCCCTTTTTAAATATTGGCGTTACATTAGCTATCTTCCAGTCATTGGGTACAGAAGCCGATTTAAAGGACAGGTTACAAACCCTAGTTAATAATTCCGCAACTTCACGTCTACTTTCAGAATGGAGAGCACAATTTAGGGCAAAGTCATTTTTCAATCCATGTCAGAATGCACAAGAATCAGGTTCAGAAAAATTCAAGTACCACGGTACCTTCTTCATAGCTTGGCACTTTGCAGTTTCAGAAAAGCCAATTGTCTTATCAGGAGAACAGATCTTGATAAATGGAAAGTTGGACTCTTCTGCGATCTTTGCTGCCAAGGCAGTCTTTCCACTATGTGGGGGACCTGGAAGGAAGAGATACAAGGAGATACAAGAGATTCAAGTCAGAAAGAGGGAAAAATAGATTTTGCAAGTCTCAAGGTAAACTAGATGGACTTGAACAAGTTAATAATCTTATTCACAGGGACCTGACTTTTTGAAGTGATTCTTTGCTCTCCTTTCTTAGCTCCTGTACAGCATTGCTTTCCAAATGGGTTCATTTACAGCAGGGGTTCTCAAAAGGGGTCACAAGGTTATGTGGGGGTTGCAACCTGTCAGCATCCACCCCAAATCCCGCTTCACCTCGAGCATTTATAATAGTGTTAAATATAAAAAAAAGTGCTTTTAATTTCTAAGGGGTGTCGCACTCAGAGGCTTGCTGGCTGAAAGGGGTCACCAATACAAAAGTTTGAGAACCACTGATTTACAGAGACTATTTGGATTCCGAGGAGTGCGACTTGCAAAAAAACCCAAAGAACCAAAAAGATGCTGCATGTCTTATTGAGCTGGCTGACTACTGCAAAACACTGGACACATTTGCTTGGATTTTAAATGAATTTTCTTAAATTACATTTATGCCCCTTGTGCATTTGCAAACGAGATGGCTGGCAGGAATTGTGTGTAAATGTTGAAAATACCTGTGGAAGGCAAAAGTGGAATTTGTAACTGGAAACACACACCAGAAACCTAATTCAACCTGGTATCAAAAACATAACATACATCCTATTTGCCCAACCAAATGAACTAATACAAAATGTAGGTGTCACACACTAGCAACAAACTGCTCACGAACAAGCAACAAACTAAAGACTTACTCTCAGGAGCTACTCAGTGAATAACTTCAAGTACATATCATAGAATCATAGAAGATATGGGTTGGAAGAGACCGCAGGAGGTCATCTAGTCCAACCCCCTGCTCAAAGCAGGACCAACCCCAACTAAATCATCCCAGCCAGGGCTTTGTCAAGCCGGGCCTTAAAAACCTCTAAGGATGGAGAGTCCACCACCTCCCTAGGTAACCCATTCCAGTGCTTCACCACCCTCCTAGTGAAATAGTGTTTCCTAATATCCCATGGGACAAAGCTCTCTTTGTCTCCGTGGGTCCCGCGTTTCCTGGTGGATTTCGCTAGCCTCAGAGGCTCACTGTGACCATCCACGTAGCCCTTCTCTCTCTAGAGGCAAGGGTCACAGCTTACTGAGCCATTTTCATCATAAGCCAGCAAGGGAGGTGAGGAGAAGCTACCCTCCCTCGCACAGTCTCTGTTGTCTCCCAGTTTCAGTGATTAATCGGGGAGGGGAGGGGGGGAGCCTGGGCCCGCCCTCTACTCCGGGCTCCAGCCCAGGGACTCTAAGAGTAGCAGCTATGGTAGCTGACTTTTTGGAAATAGGACGTGTACAATTCCCTGGGCCACTTCCCCACAGCAGCCCCCACTCAATATCTCCTTCATGGTTACCTCAGGGACTCCTTCCTTGCGCTTGATATGAATTTGTACTACTTAGTTCCTCCAACAGCGCGGCTTCCTCCTACCGCTCCTGATACGCGTGCCTCACTGACTAACTGGGAGGCTTTTAACTAGTTCCAGCCAGCCCTTGATTGGCTTCAGGTGTCCCAATCACCTAGCTATCTCCACTGCTTTCTAGAAGGATCTTAATTGGCCCTAGGTGTCTTGATTAACCTGGAGAAACTGCCATTTGGTTACCATGGTACCAGGGATTTGTTTAGCCTGGGGCTAACATACCTGTTCCTCACTATTTTACTACAGCCATCTGGCCTTGCCCCATCACACCCACGTAGACCTCCCCCACTGAAACTTGAGACCATTACTCCTTGTTCTGTCATCTGGTACCACTGAGAACAGTCTAGATCCATCCTCTTTGGAACCCCCTTTCAGGTAGTTGAAAGCAGCTATCAAATCCACTCTCACTCGTCTCTTCTGCAGACTAAACAATCCCAGTTCCCTCAGCCTCTCCTCACAAGTCATGTGCTCCAGCCCCCTAATCATTTTCGTTGCCCTCCGCTGGACTCTCTCCAATTTGTCCCCATCCCTTCTGTAGTGGGGGGCTGTGGCAGGGCAGGGGTAAAACCCCCTTTAAAGCCCTGCCAAAATGCTGGCTACAGCCTGCTCTCTGACCAGTAGGCCAGGTGTAGAGATGCAGGTACTCAGCAGGGAGCCCAGCTGCAAGCCCTAACGAGGGCTGGCTCAGACGAACATGCTGGGCTAAGTAGTGACAGCTGGGCTCGGGCAGGAAAGGGCTATAAAAGCCCTGGGCAAACCTCAGTGGGGAGGCTAGCCTGGGAGGAGACAGGAGGGCAGTATCTCTGTCTCCTTGCCAAGAAGGAAGCCTCAAGGGCCAGGAGACCCTGGGGAGGGTCTGTGGGGCACTAACTGTTGGGGGATCTGGGAACTGCACAAGCACTGTAAATAAAGACACTTGGGTGATCCAGCAAAAGAAGGAGTGAACACTCTTTATTACACCAGCCTAACCACAGGGTGCAGGCACAAAAGTGGGAGAGCCTGCGCCGACCCTGTGACAGGGGCCCAAAACTGGACGCAGTACTCCAGATGTGGCCTCACCAGTACCAAATAGAGGGGAAATTCAAGGTATCAAATCAATTCAAAGTCAAAACCGATCAAACAGGTTATTAGTTACAAATTATTCACCCCGCTCTAGTGTTCCAAGAGCAGGCATAGGATGGACAATGTCCCACTCTCCCTCAGAACCAGATAAACCTATTTTAATATCTGATGCAACATTCATTCATCTAGTCATTTTGCCAGGTACTAATTATACTTTTCTTTCTGATAAGTGGACTTCACACACTACTGGATGCCTAGTCCAAGTACTTGTATGTGATAACTGCACTGACTGGATTGTGCGTGTTACTCACTTTCAGACATTAGTACCCCTAAACTCACCTTCTAAAAGAACGCTAACCAGCGGAGTGCGGTCACTGTTTTTGGTTTGCTGGACAAGCAATTCTCCATCTTCCAGCACCCTTGTTACAGGGTCTCCCCACTGGATAATGCCATTCATGATGTAACTTGCATAATCCTCCTGGTTTGTTCCAAATGCCTGTGTTTCGTAAGATGAAAAAATTATTCTCAGTAGTGTCTTGTTTGGTCAAAGGAAAAAAACACATGGGCCAGTAGACAAAACTAGAGTGACAGGTGCTGTGGTGGGCTTTTTCAATATAATTATGAGAGATTTTGGTACACATTTTAGCTGAGTGAGCAGTTAAATCATAGATTTACCAGTGATGTAGTACAGGTTGCCCTAAAGGACCATAAAATAAGATGTTAGTGCCTATTTAGAATATGGTAACCTCTGTAATCAAATACAATATCATCATCTATCCCTATGTAAATTACCATTAGGGTCTGAAATCATCTACACTTTACTAAAAGATATCAAGTTCTCTTCATCAGAGCCCTAATCCTCCTGTCACTGAATTCAATGTCAAATCTCTCATGGATTTCAATGAGATTAGGCTAAAGACCAACTAGTGTGTACTGCAAAATGAAAGGCCCGCTCTTGCAATCACTCTATTTAACACTTCCCATGTGCAGAGAGGCTGCAGAATAGAGCCCTAAAATGATGGGAAAGAGACAGAGTCTCAGTTCATTCCTGTTGAACAGTATTCAATTGTATTAAGCCACAGAAATGATCTCAAAAGTCATGCTGCAACATTACATTTGTGTATGTGCACAGATCTGAAGTGGTTGCTGTATTCATTGATTAAGGAAACACGTGTTCTTCTCCTGCGCGCACTGCTTTACTATATGAATTAAATAGGTCCCACTCACCGGCTTGATATCATTCTCCAGAGAGGCTAAGAAGTCTCCCCTTGTCACACGCAGACACTCTGCCGTCTCCATATTCACTTCCACTTTGGTGGTGGCCTAATTAAATTACAAGGAAATGGGTTAACATACAGTCTCAGAGTACAAGTTATCTCAAGGACGGTGTTAAACATCATCCTCTGTATTCCTAGGATTTTGATTCTGTAGTTAATTATACACCAATAAAACCTAAAGAAATCTTCTTTAACAACACATTTCAAACACAAATATTGAGTACTCCTGGAGTAGTTTTTATCTCCAGTGTGAATCATGGCCATTAGCTAGTTCTCACATCCATGTCAGGTTGTGAAGCATTAATATTAACATTTTACAGGGTGGGAAACGGAGGGATGGAGTTTAAGGGCCTGATCCTGCAGGGTGTTCATCACTTCACAAGATGTGGTCCTGGAGTTCCTGGCTCCCACTTCTCCACTCTGACCATGCTCCCACCCAACCCCTCAAGAACTGTCTTTACATGGGAATTTTAAAACCCGAAATGTTTGATTTCTTGCTGCTTTTCCTATATTTACATCAGATGAACCATACTTGAGAGCCCATTTTAATTTAGGATCAGACTGCCTTCCTAAAAATGGCACTATTAATACTGTTTAGAAGAGCTGAACCCAGCTGGGAAGTCTCACACATAGCCTCACATCAAGAATTGCCTTTTCCAGGTGAAAAAAGGAGTCCCATTTCCTTCAATTCAGCCCTCCCAAGAACTAACAGGCAAGCTTTAAAAAGTAGTGAGTAGGAGTATATACATCCTAGACTGGCAGAGACACTGGGGCCCTTCTCACCGCTTACAAATGGCTTGTCAGTCACAATGAAATGCACAGGTGACACTGGTATGTCATGTTGTGTTGCCCACACTACAATCACAGTGCATTTTAACTCACTGTCAACATATTATCAGGAAACAGCCTTCACAGGCTGCAGAATCTTTTCATCAGAATGTGAACAGCTCCTTGCTGTACAAACCATACTGATTGACTAGGATTAATTGATAGGTCTATGGCACTTTGAAATCTTGACTGCCCTGGGCAGCAATGAGGAGTCATAAGTGGATTTAAAGCAACTTTTTAGGTCTTAACACGATATAGATAAAAGAACTGGTTCTTACTACCGCCACAATTGCCTACAGATCCTGAGCAGTGGTTCGCAGATACAAGGAGAAGGTATAAGTATGAAGGGGGACAGAAGTCAATAAAATGATTTTCCTATAAAGTGGTGAAGTACAAGTCAAGTCTGAAAGATCATGATGCATTACACAGTAACTTCATTTTACTTACTGTCATCAGGGGATGTGTCTATCACAACACACCTTGGACAGATTTCGTGATCCTTTCTACATATTTCCCATAATATAAGATTTTAGTTTTATATTTGTTATTTTGGGATTTAAACAGATTTTACTCTACCTCCAAACTGAACATATTTCACAGTGAAAGTGACTTCTGACCCTTACTACACCAGGCACCAGCAATGTCTACAAGGACATTTAAATGCACCATGGTGATTGGATGGCTCAGGAGATTAGTATTTGGGATTCAAAGACCTTCACCGGGCCCAAATCCAGTCGAGGTGCTGACAGTACCTGAAATTCATTACCACCTATACATCTCATGCTGTGACTTGTGAAGGTAGCATTAACTCTCAGAGTGAGAGTAAGTTGTCTACGTGTGTTGTAAGTATTTTAGTTTAATTTCTGTCTGTGCACCCTGAGACAAGATGGACACATCTGACAAGTCCAATCAATGAGTGTTTTCCCTCACTGAGTGTCAGCAGAGAGGCAGAGTCATGGATGGACCATGGAGACCAGACTCCCCTATGATTCCTAGAGATGGCATTACTAGACCAGGGCTGGACACTGGTAAAGTGGGAAAAGTTTACATTGCCTCTGGCTCATACGCAGACCAGGCACAGTATGACTAGAGATTGATGGGTTCCAGGGCTCTGTATCGGGAACCTTTGAAGAGAACTGAACTAAGCTTATCCAATGGATGGTGGGGGACCACTGCTCAATGGAGAAGGTGAGCTGGTAATGGAAGATGATAAGAAGACAGAGATGCTCAATGCCTACTTCGTTTCAGTCTTCTCACAAAAAATAACATGTGACTGGACAACTAGCAAAGTTTTCATAGACAATAAAGGGGAAGGGATGCCGATCGGGATAAGTAAAGAACACTTCAGAGATCTTCTGACCAATTTGAATGAATTCAAACCAGCAGGGCCAGATGCCATTCACCCAAAGATGCTAAAGGATTAGCTGAAGAAATCTCGGAGCCACTGGCAAATAATATTTGCAAACTCATGGATGACAGGAGAAGTGCTGGAAGACTGGAGAAAGGGGAAAAAGGAGAAGCCAGGGAACTATAGACGAGTCAGCCTGTCTTGATACCTGAGAAGCTACTAGAGCAATGTATAAAACGTTCAATTTTCAAATACCTGGAAGATGAAGGGGTGAGTCCTCATGGATTTACTAAGAACAAGTCATGCCAAACCAGTTTGATTTCCTTCTTTGACAGGGTAACTGATCTGATGGATGGGGGAATGTGGTGGACATAATATACCCTGGACTTCAGCAAGGCTTTTGAAACAGTCCCACATGATATTCTGATGAGTAAGCTGGAGAAATGCAGGTTTGGCGTAACTACTGTGAAGTGGATACATAATTGGTTAAACAACCGCAAACAAAGAGAAATTGTTAACGGAATGATGTCAGATTGGAGGGAGGTCTCAAGTGGGGTGCTGCAGGGATCTGTTCTGGATCCAGTGTTGTTCAACACTTTTATTAATGACCTGGATGTGGGTATAGAGAGCACACTGACCAAATTTGCCTACAACAGAGAGATAGGGCGGTTGCCAACACTTTGGAGGAAAGAGCAAAAATTCAGAGGGATCTTGATAAACTGAAGAACTGGGCTATAAACAACCAAAATTAAATTCAGAGAAGACAAATGTAAGGTGCTACACTTAGGGAAGAAAAATAAAATGCACAAATACAGAATGGGGGATAACTGGCTCGGCAGCACCACTGCTGAGAAGGATCTGGGAGTTGTGGTGGATCACAACCTCAACATTAGCCAACACTGCAATGCTGTTTCAAAAAAAGCAAATGCAATTTTAGGTTGCATTAACAGAGGATAACATGTAAATCACGGGAGATGATAGTACTGCTGGTTATGCCTCAGCTGAAGTACTGTGTCAAATTTTGGTCACCAATGTATAGAAAGGATGTACAGAAACTGGAAAGGATCCAGAGGCGAGAGAAAAAGATGATCAAAGGGATGGACTGCAAGCCTTATGAGCAAAGGCTGAAGGAAATGGGTATGTTTAGTTTGGAAAAGAGGAGATTAAGGGGGACATGAATGACAGCGGTCTTCAGATACTTGAAAAGCTGCCCTAAAAAAGATGGAGAAAAGTTGTTCTCTCTTGCCACAGAGGGCAGGACAAGAGACAACGGATTCTAACTCCAGCATAGCAAATTTAGATTAAATCTCAGGAAAAACTTCCTAACTGTAAGAACAGGACGACAATGGAACAGACTGCCTAGGGAGGTTGTGGAAGATCCTTCTGAGACACTACGTCCCGTATTCTTCATAGAGATAATGTTATGATATGAATATGGCATAATTAAGATGCGTCTTATGCAAGATGGTATCATTGGAAAGGTTATGATGTACTGACTATGATTATCCTATTTGTATGCAGGTATCATTTCTGTATCTGAAGTTAGGAATATTGACTGTGTAACAATTAGAACTGTGTTTACACCAGGGAACGCCCACCAGACAGTAGGCAATCAGCCTGCATGGGCCATTAGGGAGCACAATAGGACTCTGAGGATGCTAATCTCCCACCTTCCTGAGAAACTTCCTCGGATGCTGCTTTGACACTGCGGTGTCATGTGATCATGTCACCTGGTACTGCACCCCATCAAACTGGGAAATAAAGGATTCCCGCCATATGTAAATCCTATTTAAGACAGGGAAGTCAGTTAATCAGGGTCGGTTCTTCACTGAATCCCCACCCGAGATGACTGCTGAAAACACCTGATCTGGGGAAGAAAGGACTGGCCCCAGACTAGAAGGTGTCTGGCCTATGAGAGGAATATCTGGAGTTCTAAGCTGCAAGCAAGAGCAGTTTGTCTACAAGAAACTTTGCAACCTGCTTAAAACAACATTTAGGGTGAGAAATTACTACTTGTAGCCAGTTTCTTTAGTGTATTAAGATTAGTTTGCGTTTTTGTTTTATTTGCTCAGTAATCTGCTTTGATCTATTTGCTATCCCTTATAATCACTTCAAATATGTCCTTTGCGGTCACAATTGGGTGATTCTTTGATTTTCCATTTGTGGAGGAGATATCCACACTTTCTGTGCATTGTCCAAATGCAGTTGGAATACAATCCACTGCCTACAGGGAAGGCAAAATCCCAGGATTTCTTTTGTTGGCTCTTCAATCAGGTCTTTGTTTGGGACAATCCAAGCCAGCGAGTGCTGGCTTCCTTTCCATTGGCCTGTAGCATTGACACGTGTATCCAGAAAGGCTTCATCGATTTGAGCAGTACACTGGAGTGTGGCAGTGCACTGCAGCTTTGGTGTATTGGCAGGTCTGGAGCAGCCAGGACCTTAATTGTATTTCTGGACAACTGCAATGCCTCCCCTGATTTTGGCTGGCACAATGCCCGCCAAAACTGGAAGCAACAGTATTGGTACTGATTTGAGAGAGCCATTAACAATCCTGCATGCGGCGTTAATTTCAGTGTCAACGAGATTGGTGTGGAGCTGTTGCGCCAAACTGGCATGCAATACTTTGCTGTTGGCAAGACCAGAGCTTGTACGAACGTTCAAAACATGTGTACATCACATCCTCAGGATGTGCCAGCGAGCTTCTGGATAATGTTAATCCTTTTCTTTATCTTCTTTTCAGTGTTACTGATAGCTCAGCATCCAATCGAGGGTAACCCCAAGGTACTGTGGATTGTGCTCATGTGAAAGAGGCAGACCACAAAAGCCCACTTTCAGCAGCACTTCGGCCTCCTGCATATTCAAGTGGAAGGCAGAGACAAGTGTTTTCAAAATATTGGGTTTCAGTCAACAAGCTTTGAAATACGTCTCAAGTATCTGAAGGTGGTTGTTCATGACCTTTTCTGTGGCCTTCAGAGAGGGCACTTGTGTATCTAGCACAAAGTTCTCTGCATAAATGAATTTATGGAATGACATGACCACAATGTTTCTGGTATAGAGACTGAACAGTGTGGGCACTAAAATGGATCCCTGTGGGAGAACGTTGTTCAATCTCCATGATTTACTGGCAGATTCACCAAGGGGAATGGTGAATCTCCTGTTACTCAGCAACCCGGTGATGAGTCTGTTGGTGATTGGCATGGGAAAGCTAATGATAACTTCAGCAGGAGACCTTTGTGCCACAGAGTATTGTATGCAGAAGAAAGGTCAATGAAGGATGTCACTGTTTTTAAATTTTCACTGGTAGCTGTATTCTATGTAGCTGGTTAAGGCCAGCTCCTGGTCACAGCAGTTACAACTGGTTCCATATCTGGCTTGCTCGTTGGGGACCAGTTGCTTCAGTGTTAATAATAAATATATGGAGATATACCTATCTCATAGAACTGGAAGGGACTCTGAAAGGTCACCGAGTCCAGCCCCCTGCCTTCACTAGCAGGACTAAGTACTGATTTTGCCCCAGATCCCTAAGTGGCCCCCTCAAGGATTGAACTCACAACCCTGGGTTTAGCAGGCTAATGCTCAAACCACTGAGCTATCCCTCCCCCCGTTGGGTGTAGCCTTTGAAGTAGGAGCTGCTCCAACAGTTTATAACAACTGCAAAGGAGAGAGATGGGCCGGTAGCTTTTTGGATTGGCGGCCTCTTTTTTGGACTTCAAAATGGTTATGATCTTGGCTACCTTCCACTCTTTTGTTATTATGCCAGACGACTGGATGTTGCTGAAGAAGTCTGCCAGCCACCTTCTTGCCTTTGGGCAAAGATTCTTCAGGAATTCTGGATATATTCCGTCCATTCCTGTGGCCTTCTTGGACTTAGTGTTGGAGAGACCCTTGTCCACTTGATCTATTGTGTAGAGGGCAGAAAGGGGTGAAGACAACTGGCACTGGTTCAGGGTGCGATAAAGTTATTTGTGGACTGGCTGCCTGATGTTTTTATCCATCAGCACACAGGAGTTGGAAATTAACTGTGCGGAGATAGCATCTGTACTTACTTGAGGTGGTTTGTATACTGCTGGAGCCGCACTGTCTAAAAGACAAAGGAGCTTCCAGGCTTTGCAGCTTGACCTTGTGAACTCTAGTGCATCACAGTTTCAACACCACCTTATTCTTCTTGCTGAGTTCAAAGACTCAAGCAATGCTGTTGCGGGGGAGAAAATGACAACCTTCACATGGTCTCCCCTGTTACATGCAAAAGCACAACAAATGTCATCAAATTGGCAACCAAACGTCCTTAAGGGACCTCCCGGTCAGAAAAACAACAGCAATAATGGCCCATGTCAGGGTCAAACCTTCATTCAAATAGGCCCACTGCTGCAAATTACACAGCTCAAAATCAAGGGTCAGTCTAACGCAAAGTGTGATTACATAGCAATGATCCTGAGGACTTAAAACATTGATGTCATTGCACTACAAGAAACACACCTGGAGAGTGAAGGCCAACAATCGAAGATCACCAGATATGCCCTCGTATCTGCAAGCCATCACCCCAAATATGGGCTTGCAATGTATGTAAAACATGACCTTAAGGATTCCATCCAGGTCATGCCTATTACAAACCCCTACTCAGTCACCATCGAGATTGGCGATCTGACAGTCAGAAACATGTACAAGTCACCATCAATGGAATAGCTATGTCCAGCATTACCAACACCAAGTCATCCTACCATCCACGTCAGCGATTTCAATAGCCACCACAGCCCATGTGGCTATAAGAACTACCATGTGGAGAACAGCTGGCATCCTGGGCTTTCACCGAAGACCAACATTTCCTCTACAATGCCAAATGTAGCGGCACGTTCCGGTCAGCCCAATGGAGGAAGTGCTATACTCCTGACCTTTGTTTTGTGTCATGAGACATCAGTGGCCACCCAATACCATCCACAAGGTCAGTTCTCGATGACTTTCCCAACAGCCAACACCGCCTGGTCATGATTGGGTAAGCCTACAAGTTCCACTTATTTGATCCCTCCCAAAACTGTGCTGGAATCTACCATCTGCTGACTTGTCCTACTATGTGGTGATTGTAGAGGGCTCGATAAATGGGAGCTCACCATATCCGGCTCATGACCACTGCTTTGTAGGCCTAATAATATCAGCCAACAAACTAAGCATTGCCATGGGCTTCAGAAAAGCATTCACTCCTCGCTGGACAGAAGAGAGCAAGACACTCTTCCAGCAATATCAAACTGACAAAAGCCCCAAAACCACAATACAGGATTGAGTTAAAGGGAGTATTCACAGACTACCACAACTTGGCAAACAGAAACTCAGATTTCACAATTTAACTTCAAAGAGGTCCAGCTGCTATCAAGCATACTAAGTTAATGAACCTTCAGGAGGGGTTGGTTAGCCTTCCACACTGCAGCAGAAAGCAAAGGCAGATGGCGTGCCCAATTAATACATTCTATGGGTATTTCTCCTTAGCAAGTTCCGAAAGCAGGGCATTAGGTCTTCCCTTCTAGTCACTGCTTTTAATGTTTATAACTTCAATGGTTTTAACAAACACATTGAGGGAGATTTTCCAAAGAGCTTAAGTGACTTAAAAGCACAAGTCACACTGACTTTAAATGAACTTGTGCTCCTAAATTATTCAGGTGTTTTTGAAAATTCCAGCCAGTATGTAATGTTTGCTCTCTATTTTATGTTGTGCAATACAGGCAAGTCTCATCTTATGCTGGGGTTACGTTCCGCCGTCAGCACGTAAAGTGAAAATCGCGTATAGTCAAAATTACATTGAGTGTAATGGCAGGCGGAATTGCCCGCACTACAGGTACAGTATTTAAATTGTTATTTTTCTCTTTTTTGTTTGTTTGTTTTGGCCGACCGCGCAAAGCTGAATTCGTGCGTGTTAAATGCACGTAAGATGAGACTCGCCTTAAAGGGGCAATAAAATAATATAGGTACAGAATATTTAGGCACAACACTCTACTGCAAATTGTTTAGGCAAAAATAAAACAACAATTATTCAAAAGTACGATGTTTTGAAAGAGAAATTCTAAGTAGCAAATGCCCGACGTTTAGTTATGAACATGAATGTGCTGCTGGGCAGCTATCGCATGTGTACTTCCAAAAGAATGGCCAAAGGCTTTTCTATTCAGCCACTGTGTCATTTTTTTTCTGATTGACTTTCCAAGTACTTCCACTGGCATCTATTTTCCAACCAAGTTAATAAAAAACCACGTATAACTCTGCAGCCCTCTCCACACGGACACACAGGCTGGCCTGAATAGAATACACTGAAGTTCCTACAGCCCCCATCCCACCTAGGGGTTCAAGGAGTTAAAAGGCTTTAACTATGTGGTGATGAAATAAGAGTTTAAGGAAGCAAAGGGATAAGATACATCCTGAGGCACTGTACTGATCCCATCTGGACCACTGTGAGAGAAAAAGAAGAGAGAAGTTGCTAATGCCTCGTAACAACAAATCAGTTTCACTAACTGATGGTACTGAGCAAGACATCAGCCTCTTTCTAACCTGGCACTTAACAACATGGAGGCAGGTGAACAGATGTCATAAATCTGCAGTAATGTCTCTATAAAACAACTGCAGTGAAGGTCTCTTCTTGGCAAAAGTGCAAAAGTTAGATTGATTTTCCTGTATCGTGGTGAAGCAGCAAAACCTCACCCCATATGCACAGAAGATGCAGTTCTTTTGCTCTGCCATCTCATTTTAGTCTTACGATACTTTCTTTGCATGAAGAAATTAAGCGAAGCTGACAAGTCAGAAAGGTGCAGCAGAACATAAGCATATGATTTAAAGCAAGAGATCAACGGGTCTGGGTAATTTTATAGATCAAAAATATTTGTAGTAATGTGTATTAAGTTGAGATTGTTCTTGTCTGAATTAGACTCCTTGGTAGATTTCACCTTACATGGTATTTTGTAAAATGCATGTGCACTTAAGTCTCATTCTATGTAGCACTGTTGATGCTATCAGGGAGTAACTCTAGCACAGTCATCAGAAATACTAAAAATGTCCTCCATCCCTGAACAATTATATGAGCATCACACCAGCTACAGCCAGGCTCACGACAACTGCAGAGCGTACAGAGAAAATGATTAGATCAGGTACAAATGCCAGAACACGCATTGATTTTAGCCAGAACTGTGGATGCTCAGCTCCAACATTATAGTTCCAAAAGGAAACCAGAACCTTCAAACTCCCCTTATTGAGGAGCTTTCCATCTCACTCCAGCAAGTTCTTTCTACAGGCAGAGAGAAGACGGGATTGCAGCTTTCATTCTGCTTGGAATGGCAATGATAAGCCCACAGATTTTTACACTGGTCTGACCGTGAGTGAACCTTACACAGGCCTGACTATGCTACTTAGACTTTTTCACTAAGCATTGATCCTGTTATGATGAACCCAGCTGTTTGCAGAGAACTTGCTGGAGGAAGGGGTCAGAGCTGTCAAAAAGGTTTAACTGCCTTTTAAGTGTCTCTGAACAATAGGTGAACTTGTCAAAGTGAACAGGTCAGAAGACTTGACAATAGCTCAGGAAAAATATCTCTGGGAGATGAATCTGAGAAAATGATACTGGAAGACCAGGCCTTCTAAAAATACCAACTGCTTTGAGTTAGTTTCCCAGACCTGAAGAAGAGCTCTCTGTAAGTTCAAAAGCTTGTCTCTCTCAACAACAGAAGTTGGCCCAACAAAAGATATTACCTCACCCACCTTGTCTCTTTTACTGCTTGAATGACCATTTATACTTCCTTTCTGCCTATCAATGCTTAGTTTAAGAACCCTTTGACAAAGAACATGCATACGTGCCAGACTGAAACAGACTGTGTCACAGGGAACCTTAGAAAGTTATAATTGAAGAGACAATTTGAAACCCTCATCAGAACAACTGGAACTTGTGCAGAGGTCTGAACAACTTAAGTAATTCAGCCCTAGGATAAGGATGACTGCCTGGGTCAGCTATATTCATGTGATAAAGAGTAACTAAATTTAAACATAACATGTCCAAAAAGAGAATTTACATTTGATGCTTGATATTATTTGCTTTTTTGATCTAAAAAAGAACTAGTCAACACCCTTACACTTTAACATTGACATGTCCAGTCTCAGGGGTTAGAGTCGTACTGATGAGGGAAATGGACTAAATGATCTAATGAGTCCTTTCTATCCTGAATTTTTAATCTCTTAATGCTCTGCAGTCATAAAGCTAATTGCAGGTTCTACTACACTTCTAAAACATTCACTACACTTACCGATTGCAAGCTAGTTTACACTGGTTCTAAACCTATAGGGAATTCTTGCTGATGAGAAGCCCCCAATGAGTTAGACCCAATGAATCCTCATCAGTTTGTCCCACTAATTACTCCTCAATTCAACACCAAACATGAAGAAACCAACTGACACTCCGTCCCCACCCCCGCCCCCCCACCCCCTCACACTAAAAAAATTGACTGATACGGCTTTTTATACTCTGAAATTTAAAAGACCCACTCAGTGGGTTTTTAGCTCGTAGCCTGTTCTGACTGGATGAGGGAGCCTCTTTTCCCATTCAATACAACATCTCCAATAGAGATGCATGATTAGCTAACACAACCCAGATCTCTCCCCTGCTAATAACTAAAGGATTTGTTTAGCTTACATGTAAGATGGCTGGGTTATCTTAAAATACAAATGGAGAATGCAAATAGGCTTTTAAACACCTTAGTTTCCTTCTAAAAAATCAGAGCCGTATGTGTCAATGTAAAAGGCCCTCCCTTCTCATTATATTCACACCATCTTTTGGTCACTTGAGCAAAGAGTGTGTCTTTCAGCCTACACCTGTATGAGCTAATAAATCTGTATTTCAACACTATCAAATATCAAATGGTGCTTTTTACATTTTGGTTAATCTCCGTACCTTCTTAAGCTGACATTTCACAGTCCTTATCACCTCTCTAGTTAAACGCAGAATGACCTTCATAAATCACAAACACTGTCAGAGCAGGACATCTTCCTTTCATTCTGAAATCCTATATGAGACCACCATTTATAAACACATTATGGATGCTGCAGCGCTCTATATGCACTTAGCAACAAAGAGTCCTGTGGCACCTTATAGACTAACAGATGTATTGGAGCATAAGCTTTCGTGGGTGAATACCCACTTCGTCAGACGCACTTAGGCAGCATTCAAGTGTGGTTCTGCTCTGAAATGGTATCACCCTATGCAAAAGGAATCTGCTGATTTTAATGACTACAGTAAGTTTTTACCACTTTTTATACTTGTAAGAACAGTACAACTGTGGGGAAGTGGGCTGGATTCCACTTCTTCTTGGACATCATCAGAATTGTTTACTAAGTTGCTATCACACTTACACTTGTGCAAATCCACAGTCACCAGGACTGCACAGATGTCTCTGAGGTCCTAGCCTGGCCTCTGGAAGCTTTACTACTGATGGTGCACAAGGAAGAAAGAAGCCAGCTTGTGTCTCAGATCTGACAGTTGGTGGGGATGGTGGAGGGGACAACTTTCTTCCTTGTAGACTGAAACCATTTGATTATTGAATCAGTGACACACAAATAACATGGAGCCTTCTGACAGCATTTTACAGCCATTTCTCATCTGCAAGTTCTGCTAAGTCCAGTGAGAGCTGGTGGAGTGCTCTGCGGGCCCCAAGTGAGGGAAAGCTCTCATGCCATAATGCTCAATGGCATGTCAAAGAATTGGTTCATGAGAGTCTTGGTTCTGGAATTTCTCTCTGAGCTGGCAGAGATAGCATGTGCCCAGCCATGGAAAAGAGGCAATGCCTTATGTCACACTCTGACAAAGTGCTGATAAGATCTAAAGAGACTCCAGCCCAGGCCTCCTTCAGATGTGTGGAAATGGTTTGATGGAGGCCTAACACAGGATGTCACATCTTGGCCCTGTCTGCGTCTGGAAGGACACCAGTCTGTTGTGAGAGGATCCAACTGCGGTAGCTCATATGTTCCAACGCCCCAGTGGCTCTGGGCAGAACCGAGGCACTATTCCGAGCGTTAGGTCTCCAAAGCACACTCCCAGGTGCAGATCTCGTGCCTGCCCCCTTCCTTGGGATGTGGGGCTCTGCACCCCAGCTGCCCAGACCTTTGAAGCAGTGCCAAAGTCCTCCGAGTCCCCAGCTGCTGTGGGCATTCTGAGCTTCTTGATTAACCCTTTCAGGACAACATGGCAGGCCAGTGAAGAATTCAGGCTTAGCAAATGGATTTCTTAAACACAAACACTTTACTCTTGAAAGCCCTCAAGAATTATAGAGCTTTGAAAAAACAATGAATACTGAACACAGCCCACCCTTTGTCTGATCTCACACCTCCTATGAGTCCCGGGTTTTGTCAGCTTCCATAGGCTAGGCAGCCCTTTGGTCCTCCTCTCTCTTTCGTCTGGGCCCCTTGTGGTTGGGGCCTGCCCCCCTTCACAGCGAGCCTTCCTCCCTTGAATATACTCACAAGTTATTGGGCTCAGTACAGGGATAACTGGGGTGAAATGTAATGACCTGTGATCATGACATGAGACTTCATGATTCTAAGGAAAGAAAGGGGTGAGAGCAGAAGAATAAGGACAATGGATTTCTAAAAATCTTTAACAGACTCGGAGACGTCCCATGGGAAGAAAATCTAAGGGGAAAAGGAGTTCAGGAGAGTTGGCAGTTTCTCAAGGAGACAGTATTAAAACACGCAACTGAAAACTATCCCAATGGAAAGAAAAGATAAGAAGAATAGTAAGAGACCAATATGGTTCCATCAGGAGCTCTTTAATTACCTGAAAATCAAAAAGGAATCCTACAAAAAGTGGAAACATGGATGTACTGCTAAGGAGGAGTACAAAAAAAAAAAAAAGCACAAGTATGTAGGGACAAAATCAGAAAGGCTAAGGCACAGAATGAGTTACACCTAGCAAGGGCTATAAAGAACGACATCTTATTGCCTTTTATGTACACTTGGAGCAAGAGAACAAATCATACCATACCAACCTCATTTCCTTCTTTGTCAGGGTTATTGACTTTGTGGATGGGGGGAAGCAACAGATGTGCTATATATTGATTTTAGTTAGACTTTTGCTACAATCCCTCATGACATTCTCATAAGCAAACTACTGAAATGTGATCTAGATAAAATTACTATGAGGTAGGTGCACAACTGGTTGAAAGACCATACTCAAAAAGTAGTTATCAATGGTTTGCTGTCAAACTGGGAGGACAATATCTAGTGGAGTCCCACATGAGCTAGCTCTGGTTACGGTACAATACAATATATTAATTAATTACTTAGATAATGGATTGGAGAGTATGCTCATGAAATTTGCAGATGATACCAAGCTGGGAGGGGTGGCAAGCACTTTGGAGGACAGGATTAGAATTCAAATTGACCTTGACAAATTGAAGAATAGTTCTGAAATCAACAAGATGGAATTTAATAAAGATAAGTGCAAAGTACTTCACTTAGGAAGGAAAAATCAAATGCCCTATTACAAAATGGGAAATAACTGCCTAGGTGATAGTACTGCTGAAAATAAAGGGGTTATAGTGGATCACAAATTGAATATGAGTCAACAATGTCATGCAGTTGCAAAAAGGCTAATATCATACTGGAGTGTATTAACAGGAGTGTCATATGTAAGAGACAGAAGGTTTTTGTCCCGCTCTACTCAGTACTAGGGAGGTCTCAGCTGCAGTACTGTGTCCAGTTCTGGGTGCCACAATTTAGGAAAGATGTGGACATAATGGAGAGAGTCCAGAGGAGAGCAACAAAATTATAAAAGGTTCAGAAAACCTGACTTATGAAAAAAGGTTTAAAAAACTGGGCATGTTAATTTTGAGAAAAGACGACAGAGGGGACTTGATAACAGTGTCAAGGACTGTTACAAAGTGGATGGGGATCAACTGTTCTCCATATCCACAAAAGGTAGGACACAAAGTAATGGGTTTAATCTGCAGCAAGGGGGATTTAGGTTACATATTAGGAAAAACTTTCTAACTATAAGGGTAGTTAAATTCTAGAATACGCTTCTAAGAGAAGTTGTGGACTCCCTGTCATTGGAGGTTTTTAAGAACAAGTTAGACAAACACCTGTCAGGGATTTAGGTTTATTTGGTCCTGCCACAGTGCAGGGGGCTGGATGTGATAATTTCTCAAGGTCCCTTCCAGCCCTACATTTCTGTGATTCTATGCAGGTCAGACTACATGATCTAATGGTCCCTTCTGGTCTTAAACTCTATGAATCTCTGGCCCTTTGGCCATGTGTCCTGGCTGAAGAGCTCCAGCCCCTTCCCCCCGCCAGACTTCTCTGTACCAAGTCCACTGTTCTTGGGGACAGGTCTGTAGCTGATGGCCCTAAATTGCTCCGACTTAGCTTTTTAGACTAGGTGTCAAGCTCCAATTTACTACAAAATAGATGCCTCAGTCCACAAGGGAGGCTTCAGTATAACAAAGCTCAGACTCCAAAGTGGAGCTCCTGAAACAAAGTGACAAAACAAAACGGAGTTCATAGTTAGACAAAAACATGTCCCTAATCTGTCATAAGAGAGACAGAGTTGAGGGTTGGAACTTCTTCCTTAACATCCTTCCTATTGCCTAGGAGCTGCTGCTCACATGGAATGTAAAGTCTGCACTGTTTGGAGACGCCATACTGCCCTCAGTGTGCTTCTTCTCCAGGAAGGAGGGTGGGAAGAGGGCGAGCATCTAAGCAATTGTCACCTCGGCTGCTCCATAAGTTGATCAGCAGGGGGTACTCAGTGTTCCCAGTCATCCAAACTCAACCAATTAATAAAGAATAAAGAATTCATGGAGCAGGTCCTCAAGGAATCCATTTTGAAGCACTTGGAGGAGAGGAAGATGACCAGGAACAGTCAACATGGATTCACCAAGGGCAAGTCATGCCTGACCAACCTGATTGCCTTCTATGGTGAGATAACTGGCTCTGTGGATATGGGGAAAGCAGTGGATGTGATATATTTTGACATTAGCAAAGCTTTTGATACGATCTCCCACAGTATTCTTGCCAGCAAGTTAAAAAAGTATGGATTGGATGAATGGACTGTAAGGTGGATAGAAAGCTGGCTAAATTGTTGGGCTCAATGGGTAGTGATCAACGGCTTGATGTCTAGTTGGGGCCAGTTTTGTTCAACATAGAATAGAATCATAGAACATCAGGGTTGGAAGGGACAAGTGCAGAGTCCTGCACTTAGGACGGAAGAATCCCATGCACTGCTACAGGCTGGGGACCGACCGGCTAAGCAGCAGTTTTACAGAAAAGGACCTGGGGATTACAGTGGACGAGAAGCTGGATATGAGTCAACAGTGTGCCCTTGTTGGCAAGAAAGCCAACGGCATATTGGGCTGTATTAGTAGGAGCATTGCCAGCAGATTGAGGGAAGTGATTATTCCCTTCTATTTGGCACTGGTGAGGCCACTTCTGGAGTATTACGTCCAGTTTTGGGCCCCACACTACGAGAAGGATGTGGAAAAACTGGAAAGAGTCCAGCGGAGGGCAACAAAAATGATTAGGGGGCTGGAGCACATGACTTATGAGGAGAGGCTGAGGAAACTGGAGTTATTTAGTCTGCAGAAGAGAGTGAGGGGGGGATTTGATAGCAGCTTTCAACTACCTGAAGGGGGGTTCCAAAGAGGATGGAGCTCTGCAGTTCTTAGTGGTGGCAGATGACAGAACAAGGAGTAACGGTCACAGGTTGCAGTGGGGGAGGTCTAGGTTGGATACACTGCTCTACAGCCAAAATGCTTCTGAAATAAATGTAGTCAAACTTTACTAATTCTGGGTCACTGAGAACGAAAATGATGCTTAAAATTGTTGATTGGCTCTAGTTTTCAAGATATGCTATTGGGTCAGTATATACGACCCTTGACTTGGGAATGGCGGAGAATAAGTGAGTTATAAAGGGAAGGGATCTCAATTTAAACCAGAAATACTAAAATACATCTTTGACTGGATCTATGAATAAATCTATGACTAGGTTTGGACAGTACTTGTTTTTTAGGCAAAACCATGAATGATGCCATCTGAAGCTGGTATTGCGTCATACAGGATATGAATTGCAGCATGTTATTCCTAGAAGTCATGGATAATGCAATCATAACGAAGCTTACATCACTCTGCTGAACAAATTGCCCTATATCAGCTCTAGAAAACATACAGTGTCGTGCTCTCTTATTTGTCAGTGTTTGATTTTGCAAAGGGACACATTTCTGTTTAGCCAAAGTGAGCAGAGATGCCTCGTACTTGTGTGAACAGTGCAGATAACTTCTGCTATGTTTGTGGTGAAGTGACTTTTGCATCACAAAAGCGCAGTATAACCACTATGGTTAAGAAAGCCTATCACCTTTATTTTGGCTGCAAAATTGGAGATCAGGACAAGAGGTGGGCCCCACACATATGCTGCAACACTTGTGCAACAAATCTTCGCCAGTGGTTGAACAGGAAAAGGAAATCTATGCCTTTTGCAGTGCCAATGATTTGGAGAGAGCCAACAGATCATACCAGCAATTGTTACTTCTGCATGGTGCCTCCAGTTGGGAAAGGTGTGTCAAAGAAGAAAAAGTGGACTGTGCATTATCCAAACATTCCATCAGCTATACGCCCAGTACCCCACGGAGAAGGACTGCCGGTTCCTGATGCACCAGAATCATTCTCACTTGAGTCAGACGAGGAAGAGGAAGAGGATGAAACTTCTGGTCCTGAACCATCAATGTCACAGGACCCACATTTTCTCCCATCCTCCTCCTCTGAACCACACCTCATAACACAAGGTGAACTGAATGACCTTGTCAGGGATTTGGAACTACCCAAGAGTAAGGCAGAGCTGTTGGGCTCCAGACTACAGCAGTGGAATCTCCTGGCAGGTGATGTTAGGGTTTCCATGTTCCGTGACCGTCAAAAGGATCTTGTCCCATTCTTCTTCATGGAAGGTGATCTTGTAGCCTGCAACAACATCGATGGTGTGATGGCAGCCCTCAACATCGTTCACGATCCAGATGAGTGGAGACTGTTCATTGATTCATCGAAGACGAGTCTTAAAGCTGTTTTACTGCATAATGGCAATGTTTTGCCATCAATTCCAGTTGGTCATGCAGTCCATATGAAGGAAACCTATGACAACATGAAACAACTTTTGAGGTGCATAAACTATGACCAACATCAGTGGCAGCTTTGTGGCGATTTGAAGGTTGTTGCTCTCTTGCTTGGTCTGCAGGCTGGATACACAAAGTACTGCTGTTTTCTCTGCGAATGGGATAGTCGTGCAAGAGATTCCCACTACATCAAGAAAGATTGGCCACTCCGACAGTCATTGGAGCCTGGGAGGAAAAGTGTTCAGCATCCACCACTTGTTGAATCAAGGAAGATTTTGTTACCACCCTTACACATCAAGCTGGGTCTGATGAAGAACTTTGTCAAGGCCATTGACAAAACACAAGCAGCTTTCAAGTACCTCCGTGGAAAATTTCCAAGGTTAAGTGAAGCTAAGATAAAGGAAGGTGTCTTTGTTGGTCCTCAGATTCGTGAACTTCTTCGAGATGATGCATTTGACCATGCACTGCGTGGCAAGGAAAAGACGGCATGGAAAGCCTTCCAGTTAGTGGCAATAAATTTTCTCGGAAACAACAAGGCACACAACTACAGGTTGTTGGTGGAAAACCTCCTCAAGGCATACAAAAGCCTTGGTTGCAACATGTCACTAAAGATACATTTTTTGCACTCTCATCTAGATTTTTTTCCACCGAACTGCGGAGCAGTGAGCGACGAGCACGGCGAGCGATTTCACCAGGACATTGCAACAATGGAGAAACGCTATCAGGGCAAATGGAGCCCATCAATGCTTGCAGACTATTGCTGGACAGTGACAAGAGATGCTCCATTTAATGAATACAAGAGACAAGCCAAGAAGCGCCGAGTAGACACTGAATAGGACTAAACTATGTACATAATAGTTTTTTGCCTTTTGTTTCATAATAAATTTTATTTATATAACCCTTTTGCTGATTTTTAAAGTGTTACATAAACAGGAGAGGTGAAATATTATCATGTAAAGCAACCATAAACACATGAAAAGACCTAGGTTTACAATTTATGATTAAAACTATCTACACAATATACCGGTACATAGACATAAAATGTAAAAACTTAAATATCTTAGAAACAGTAGCCAATCAGTTGTTTTAATTGTCATATTTGAATTCAGCACATCAAAATACATAATAAATATCACATTTTATCTCTGAAGCAGCCGACTTCTCAAAAATTGTAGACCAGTGATATTAGGAAAAAATTTTTCACTAGGAGGGTGGTGAAGCACTGGAATGGGTTACCTAGGGAGGTGGTGTAATCTCCTTCCTTAGAGGTCTTTAAGGTCAGGCTTGACAAAGCCCTGGCTGGGATGATTAAGTTGGGAATTGGTCCTGCTTTGAGCAGGGGGTTGGACTAGATGACCTCCTGAAGTCCCTTCCAACCCTGAGATTCTATGATTCTACCTCTTTTGGGATGCCCAATACTGGCAGCCATGAGGACCTCTTCATGGTGATGGCAGAGGCACTGACCTCATAACCATCTTGGTTGCTCCGGCATGCATCCCTAATACTCTAGGGAACATCCATGGCTGCTTGCAATGCTGTTCTAGCCACCATCTGGTCCTCTTTTACAATCTCTTTCAGTTCCTCCCTATTCTCTTATGCTTTTTTGGACAGGAAGGGAGTAACTTTGTCCTGGTGAGAAAGTCATATTCCATAAACAACGCCTGGTAGTTTACAATGCAGAACTGCAACAAGGTGAAGGAATATGCCTTGCACCCGGAGGTACAGTTTTCAGGGTCCTTTTCTTTATGGGCATCCTAGATTTGGGTGTGTATAAAAGTGTTAAAAGCCCTTTGGAGGCATCTGGTTCCTCTATAACACTCATTTAGATGTGGGGACAGAGTGGTTGGTATCCTCCACTGTCCCTTTGCCAGCTCGAGTATGCCCCCATTGTTTGATTAGGAGAGAGATTCTGACTGAGGTTGTAGAGCTCAGTAAATCGAAAAACTTGTTGACCGTTTCTTGGATTACTGTGATTTCAATGTCCAGGGTTTCTGTGATCTGAGACAGGAAGTCTTGGAAAGCCCTGCAGTCATTGATTACTGGTGCTGGTGCCAGTACCACTATCTCACTGAGAGATGATGATCATTCCTTAGGTGGACACAGAGGTTCCCGCTTCTCTTCTGTTGTCACCTGTTGCTGGAGGCCAACATCTGGCTCTGAGTGGGTGGTCTAGCTAAGGATGCCTCTGGGGAGCAGGATCTTCTCCTCTTCCTTGATGCGTGGGAGAGGAACCTGCTCCAGGCTATATGAAATGATGGTTCCCAATACAGCCAAGGCGGCAGGCTGTAAGGTTACTTGCCAGGTTAAGATTGTGCCAGTCCAGTGCTACTCATGTCTTGCTTGGGATGGGGCACGGAACACGTGGCCTCCAGAAAGTCCCTTGTGGCTGTTCTCTGAAGGTCGGGGAAAGGGATTCCTACGCAATTGCTGGTGAAAGCAAGTAGGCTGGTGAGGGTGATAAGTAGTACGCTTCCTCAAACAGCTGGGTCATAGGATGAAGTGGCACCGGTGCCAGCTGCTGCTTCAGTGCACAGGATCTCTCTGGTTCTTTCGCTGGGATGTAACTCAGACCCTTGAAGGGCTTGGCCACCAGTACCACTGCTGTAGTCAGTACCGAATCAGTAACCTGCCTTCTTTCCTGCACACCGTACCTGCAAATATGCTTGTCTCTTCAGACATGGGGTCTTCAGAGAATTTGGAGGCTTTGCCTCAGCAGAGTGATGTTTAGAGTCCTCCTTTTGTGGGGGCGGGGGGTCCTGTGTGGTGCTTGGAGCTGTGCTGAGGTAGCCAGTGCCAAAGTAGTCTGTGTCATAGATGTCAGCATCTTCTTCAATGCTGCATTCCCTCAAGATCCAGGAGTAGTTGAGGAAGCACTGACTCATTATTTCTTTGGCTCTGGTCTGCCCATTAGTGTTTATTCTGGGTCAGAAGTGATCCGCATGGACTGCTCTAGCAGATGTAGCTTACAGACATGGACTTGCAAGTCCTCATAAAGAAAGACCAGCATGCACAGCACTGGCAAGTAGAACACATGTCCAGTATATGGCTCTATCCCAAGTAGAACAGGCATTGAAATGACGTCTGTCTGTGAGGGGGAACAGGCAGTCACAGGGGTCAAGGTTTGATCCCTGATGGCTTAGAGTCTGCCCTAAGGTATGGGAATTGGCAAATAGTGCCTCACCATGCTGTGAAATGTTTTTGGGGTGTGTTTTTAACATCCAATTTAAACCAGTGGAGAAGATGAAGTTTTCCACCAAAATTATGAAAAACACATTTTTAAAGCTCTGAAGAAAGTAACAGGTCACATACTCACTAGGTTCACCTTACTGCTGGGGCGGTAAGACAGAACCAATAGGGGGTCACGACCCCTCCGCCCCTTATTGCCCTCACATGGGGCACAAGAAGATACCGGGCATGTGCGCAGCTGTGAAGAACACTGCTATTCAAAAGACTGAGCTCATGCCCATGAGGCACATGGGCATCTACTAGGGGATCCACCCTGATACACAGTGAAGAACTTCCATGAGTCCCAAAGATTATTCAAACACACACAACACCCTGCCTCCAAACCATTGTAATTGGTTAACCACTTTCCTTTCAACCTTTTAATGAATCTGTTGATGCACCTGATTCATCACTACGCCAGTTCTCTTGCATGTTCATTCAGGGCCGCATGGTAGGCATTTAGGGGACACATGCAGGAGATGGAAAAATTGACATATTTTGTCCACATGAAAAACAATTACATGTTCATAGCTTGGAATCCATGGGAGATCCCAACTCCTGAGATATGTAGAGGCTCCATTATACACCCAGAACAAAAAACATCATACAAGTGAACCAATTTCACAGCCATTCCTTTTGTCTATTTCCTGGGTGGGGGAAATCATGACTGACCTTTATGTGTCTGTTCATAGCAGTAGACTGTGCCGCTCGCACCAGACCCTCTAATTCAGCACCACTGAAGTTTTTGGTCTCCACAGACAATTCTTTAACATCTACATCTTCAGACAGCAGCTCGTGTTCCCGCATCCTGGCTGTATGGATATGAAGAATCTGAAGTCGGCCCTTCTCATCTGGTAAACCTGAGAATTGTAAACAAAGTGTCAGTCCTTGTCCTCTGCTGTCTCAAAGCAGCAACTTCAGGACAACGGTGTTACTGGCAGCCTCTCCTTACAGCTCCAGCATGCAGATGATTGCTCCATGAGCAGCCTCCACTCATGTACGTAGAAGAATACTTTACAATGACTTATCAGAGAACCTCAAAAAACATTAATGACACCTCAGCCCCCCTGTGACTAGGGCTTGTGGACATGATCACTTTGCGGCAAGCGAGGGTGTGAATGTACCCCACACTAGATACCCATGTGCACCCTGCTGCTGTGCACTAAAAGCTCCCTACTGCACTTTCATTTACTGCCATTTCAAAGTGCGGTAGATCAAAGCGCGTTACAGAATTTTTCTTGTGCAGCAGCAAGGTCCACACAGACACTTAGCGTGCAGCAAGCTAGTGCAGGGTAGAGTCACATCCCAGCTTGCTGCAAACTAAGTCTAGCCAGCCTGTAGTTAGAATTATCCCCCATTTACAGATGGAGAAAATGACACACAAGGGTTAAGTGACTTGGTCATGCAGCAAGGCACTGGCAGAGACGGAACTCCTGTATTCAATTCCTGAATCCCACTTGCCACGTGTCACACATGCAGGCAGGCTGGCCTCGTGCATTCCTGCAGCCCAGAGTGAAAGTCGTGCATTCGGCGGGGCTAAGGGGAGTTTGGGCTATAATTAAGGCTGCAAGGCCCGCAGCAGCAGTTTGGGTGTGGGAGGGGGCTCAGGCTGTGTCAGGGGGTTGGGGTGCAGGGCGGCGCTTACCTTGTGGGGAGGGCTCCCCAGAAGCAGCTGGCATGTCCCTGCAGCTCCAAGATGGAGGGGCCAGGGGGCTCTGTGTGCTGCCCCTGTTTGCAGGCCCCAGCCCTGCAGCAACCATTGGCTGTGGTTCCCAGCCAATAGATGCTGCAGAGCCGGAGCTCGTGGCGGGGGCAGCATGCGGAGCCCCCTGGCCTTCCCTCCCCCTAGGAGCTGCAGGGACATGCCAGCTGCTTCCAGGGAGCTGCGCGGAGACAGGTAGGGAGCCTGCCAGCTCTTCTAACAGCCCCCGCCCCAAACACCAGCAGGGGTCCCAGGCTGCGCACCGCCACCGAGCCCCCCCAGCACCAGCGGGGGTCCCAGGCAGTGTCCCCTCTAATTTTTTCACCCATGTGCAGAATGAATTTTGTTATGTGCACCAATATAGAGGTGATGTGTGACACATCACCTTCATATTGGTACACATTCATGTGGTGGGGGTAGGGCCGAGGGGTTCGGAGTGTGGGAGGGGGCTGAGGGCTGGGGCAGAGGGTTGGGGTGCAGGCTCTGGGGTAGGCCGGGGATGAGGGGCAGGCTGTCCCAGGGCTACGGCGGGAAGAGAGAACTCCCCCCAGATCTCTCCCCCCACAGCAGGTCCGGGCCAGGACTGGGTTGGGGCTGGGGGAGGGGCGCCTCTCTCCTGGCTGCAGCAGGTCCAGGCCGGGCAAGAGGCATCTCTCCCCGCTGCAACCCTGAGTGCCTGCGCGGCACTTAATAGGCTGCAGTGCGGCCGTGCAGCTTAGAGGGAACTTAGGTTCCGGGCCATGTGCCGCCCGCGGCCCAAGTTTTAGTCGGAGGTATATAGTACAAGTCATGGACAGGACACGGGCAGTGAATTTTTGTTTACTGCCCGTGATCTGTCCACGACTTTTACTAAAAATACCCGTGACTAAAACAAAGCCTTAGCTATAATTCATCCTGGTGGCTACAGTGGCACCTGCTAAACAGGAAGACAGGGGGCCTCTCCACCTCCTCTCTGGCTGTTCTCTACCATTTGTTAAGGTTCCTGCCTGCCTATACCTGCTCCCAAGGGAATCTGTTGTCAATCCAATGCCTTTCACCAGCACTAAAACGACACTTTTGAAAAGCAATATCTATGATTGTATGTAAATATACAAGCTAATTACATAATTTACATGTTTCAGAGTAGCAGCCCTGTTAGTCTGTATCAGCAACAAGGAGGAGGAGTACTTGTGGCACCTTAGAAACTAACAAATTTATTTGAGCATAAACTTTCGTGGGCTAAAACCTATTTCATCGGTCTCTAAGGTGCCACAAGTACTCCTCGTTCTTTTTGATAATTTACATAAAATGTCACACATGGAGCGGCACCAAACTTTGCAGTGTAGCGATAGGCTATTGCCTATTGAGCACCAACTGGCCCGCTTACCAATCTCCATTTTCACCTCCAATCTCCCAGGTCGCAACAGGGCCTCATCTATCAGGTCTGGTCTGTTGGTCATTCCTAAGAACAAAGGTGAAGCCAAAAGAAGCATTGGCTGAGACTAAGTTTCTAACGATCACCTGAATGTTAAATACAGCCTTATAAAGTCAAGGAGAAGATTTTGAGAGAGAAAATAAAGAGGACTATTAAAAAAATCACAACACTTTTGGAGGTCTGTGTAATGTCATGTGGGTTGTCAGCAGCCAGGATTGAACCTAGCACCTCTGGATCTAAACACAAGAGTTCCAATTCCTGAATTACAAGACCAGCTCAGTTAGCCAAGGCTGTAGCAGACTCACCAATCTCTGTCTGCCAGGTACCACCGGAGGGGGACAGAGCACCACACTGACTGGGTTACCCATGCTCCCCCACAAGACTGAACACAGGAACCCACAAGGCTCTTTGATGTCTTGGATCACCCCAAATGGAGGCCTTTAAGAGCAAGGAAAACTAAAGCAAGCTGACATAACTAAAGAATTACTAGAGAACCGATTAAAGGGATATTCAAAAGTACCACAACACTAGTGCTGACGGTTTAGTTGGCAGAGGCGCTATGGTATGAACAGGCACTTCAGACTTAATGCTCCTATCACTCTTGGTCTCTCTGAGCTCATGAGGGTTGAGGCACACTGGTGGAGAAAGGCAGGGAAGCTCCCAGTGCCCCCGTCTGGCCTGTACCTGTCCTGAGGATGGAGAGCTTTGTCAGGACTAAATTCCTGAACGCCGCTGAAATCCTCAGATTTCAAATGTTGAAGCCAAATATTTCGTTCCCACCCCGCCAAGACAGCCCCACCCCAATTGTTTGTCATTTTATAGTGTCTGAGTCACTAAGTCTCTCCTTTTAAGCATTGGGTTCTCAATTTTATTTCATTGCTCTTCATACTTTGACATTCCTGTCAATACAAGTTTTTTCTTCTTGTGCATTTTATCTCAAAATAGAGAAACAAAATTTCTTCCCCTTTCTTACTAAGACCAGCAATTGGAGTCTCTTACATTACACCACAGTTTTCCCTGGACAAAAAGCCGCAATTCTGGGCCTCGCTCATTTGAAGAAGTCCAGTTTTGGTTTCCAGAATGCCTTGCAGCAGCCCAGCTGGAGTTATTTGTCATCACGGTCTTAGTGGGAGGGGATTTTGCAGCTTCTATTAAGAGCTAGCACAGTGGGAGGGGAGGTGGATAACACACATTTCCAAACCAAGGTATCCTGCCTGACCTGCACTTTTAGAAACCGCGGCATCACGCGTGAGGTTTTCATACCAATGACCAGGATGTTATTTAGCTGCTCCACGCCATCGATTTTAGACAGCAGCTGGTTAACGACGGTATCATGGACCCCAGTACTGCCCATCATGCTCCCTCTCTGCTTGCAGATGGCATCAATTTCATCGAAGATTATGATGTGGAGACCACTGTTTGCCCCAAGCTATTGGAAAGAAATAATATAAGAATGCCCAAAGTTATCAATGAAATTGACCAGACAAAATGGCGAATATTCTACCCTTTCTTGGCTCCTGTTGGTGAGAGAACACAGACACTGCCATGTTTTTATCTGTGATCCCTACAAAATGCTGTGTGGCAGACACCCTGTAGAGGTCAAGTTCTTAACATTCCATTGCCTGGTCTACACTAGGATTTGAAGGAGGGATAACATGTGTTAGCTAATGTGCTACCTCATTTTAGGTCTATATGAGCTCATGTGTTAAACTGGCTGAGTTAAATTTAAGGCTCCCCCCTTGGCTTTAACTTGACCAGTTTAGCACATGTTAAATTAGTGTAATGACTTAGGTGTAATGACTGTTCAAACCACTTAGGTTTGAACAGAGACTGGGAATGGCTCGTTCATTACACTAATTGAATCTATTTCCCCATGTTGAAGTAGCCTCACACTTTCGTGTCAACTGTCCGAAATGGGCCATTTGGATTATCACTTCAAAAGTTTTCTCCCCTGCTGTTAATAGCTTCTCTTAATTAATTAGCCTCTTACAGTTGGTATGGCTACTTCCACCTTCTCGTGTTCTCTGTATGTATAAATATCTTCTTACTGTATGTTCCATTCTATGCATCCGAAGAAGTGGACTGTAGCCCACGAAAGCTTATGCTCAAATAAATTTGTTAGTCTCTAAGGTGCCACAAGTACTCCTGTTCTTTTTGCTGATACAGACTAACAGGGCAGCCACTCTGAAACCTATCATAAGGCAGGTTTTCCAATCCTTTCATTATTTTCGTGGTTCTGCTCTGAACCCTCTCCAATTTATCAACATCCTTCTTGAACTGTGGACACCAGAACTGGACACAGAATTCCAGCAGCGAACACAAGCGCCAAATACCGAAGGAATAGAACCTCCCTATTCCTACTCAATATTCCCATTGATGCATCCCAGGATCGCATTCACCTTTTTGGGCACAGCTCATGTTCAGCTGGTTATTTTGGGAAGTTCAATGGCCTGTGCTATCCAGGAGGCCAGTCTAGATGACCACAATGGTCCCTTCTGGACTTGGAATCTATGAGTTATCCACCAGGACCCCGCAAGACCTTTTCAGAATCACTGATTCCCAGGATAGTAGCTCCCATTCTGTAAGTAGGGTCTGTATTCTGAGTTCCTAGATGTATTTGACTTTTACGTTTAGGGAGTGGTGATAAGAGAAACAGTGATGTGGGGTGGGGAGGGGGAGAATGGGAGGGATCCCCACGTACGTGGCAGAGGGGGAAACGTGGGACACAAACGGGGGGGGAGGTGGATTGGGGACACAGAGCCCCAGCGTGGGGTTAGGTGGAGTTACAGAGAGGGTGGCACACAGGGAACTCATGGGGCAACAGAAGGATGAAAGGAGCCCCTGGAGCGTGCAATGCGCCCGGCCTATAGAAGCTCGGATGTGTGCAACACCCTATGGTAGATGAGGCCTATAAACTGTTTGTTTCACATGACACTGTCCCCAATTACCTCTTCCTAAGCACATTTTTAAAGGAGAATATTAATTCAAACCAACTTGGCCAAATTCTCAATACACAATAAATACCTCAATCTAAGCCTCAATCACTCAAATATCCACCAGATGCCAGTGGGAGAGAATAAGGCAGGGTCTTTTTTCTGCCCATATTTACACTGTCAAGCCATTTTCTCCCCTCCAAAATCCTGCTTCAAAAGACAATCTTTTGTGTCTAGCAAGGAGCTGGAGACAATGTGAACAGTATGCGTGAATATGCTGTCGTGTTGGCAATCTGCCCCCAGCACAAGTCATTACAATTGTGACCTTTCCAAGACTTTCCTAATCTCGTAACTTGTCATCAGGACCACCTCCTCCAGCCAGCATAAGGTCTATTTTAACAGGTGTGTACCTCAAAGGAGAAAGAGCTCACAGATACTAATTTTATAGCAATAAACTGGAGAGGAAGGGACTTGCAGGGGCTCAAATTAACACTCTCCTGATATCCCTATAGCTGTAACTGACCAGTACATTTTTTAGAGGAAAGTACAAATCCTTATAAACTTCAAGTTCTGCCTCACCTTCAGCAAAGGATCTTGTCAAAATCACAGAGATGACACTTTTCCTGTAGCAGGCACAAACTACCAAAAGCCGCCTCTAACAGTCTATTTCTGCTGCATCGCACATAAACAGTATTTAGACTTTTAAGCTATGGCTGGCTATTAAAAACTGCCTTCCGTGGTGGCTGTACAGAAAATTTAACAGGTACAGAAAAAGTTAACTCATCTCCTTGTCCCCTATATCCACTCCCCATCCTAATGGGGCAATTCAATTTACCAAAATTAGTTTTGCATTATTGTCCTGCTTGCTAGCCAGGTTTTTTGGTGGGAAAAATTAGTGACAGATGAAAGTATCATACAATCTTGGACAAAGAATATGAGAGCCCAAACTTCGATGGTGCAGCATATTGAGGGAAAATGTGAATTTGAGGCATTTATGCTTCCTGGGCGTTTATGTCTTTATCCTGTGACTGCTGAAGTCAGTGGCAAAGCTCCCACCAACTTCAAAGAGTCTGAGAGCAAAATTTGGGATCCATTTCCTTGCTCTTGATGTTGTCTGAAGCAGATACCAGACGGCATGATACAAAACAGTCATGAAAAATATGATGCAAAACCAGTACAAAAAACCCCACAAGAATACTTCCAAATGCTCCCACATTTACCAGGAAGCTGCCAATAACATCCTAACTGAGGCGTGACCACAAAACTTGGGACAGAGAAGCTTCTTTTACTTGTCCAAGATGGCTACCACTACTCCAGTTTGAGTGCTACTACTGGATGAGGGCTATCTAACCCAACCTACTCTAGCATCTCCTCTCACCATAGGATCTAAGTGTTGTCAGCTCTTACAGATAGGGTGACCAGGTGTCTGGTTATCGACCGGAACACCCGGGTGAAAAGGGATCCTGGCGGCTCCGGTTAGCACTGTTGACTCTGCCATTAATGTCCGGTTGGCAGCACCATGCAGCAGGGCTACGGCAGGCTCCCTGCTAGCCTCCACACCGTGCGGCTCCCGGGAAGCAGCCGGCATGTCCCCCCTCCGGCTCCTACGCATAGGGGCAGCCAGGGGGCTCCACACGCTGCCCCTGCCCCAAGCGCTGCCCCCGGAGCTCCCATTAGCCAAGAACCGTGGCCAATGGGAGCTGCGGGGGTGGCACCTGCAGACTGGGCAGAGCCGCCTGGCCGCACCTCCACATAGGAGCAGGAAGGGGAACATGCTGCTACTTCCCGAAGCCTGCACCCCCGAACCTCTCCCGGGCCCCAACCCCCTGCCCCAGCCCTGGTCCCCCTCCCACCCTCCGAAACCCTCAGCGCCAGCCCAGAGCACCCTCCTGTACCCCAAACCCTTCATCCCCAGCCCTACCCCAGAGCCTGCACCCCCAGCTGGAGGCCTCCCTCCGTGCCCCAATCCCCTGCCCCAGCCCAGAGCCCCCTCCCACACCCTGAACCCCTCCTTTCTGGCCCCAACCCAGAACCCGCACCCCCAGCCCAGAGCCCATACCTCCTCCCACACCCCAAACCCCTGCCTTAGCCTGGAGCCCAGTGCCATATTCTGAACCCCTTGGCTCCACCCCCCAAGCCCAGAGCCCCCTCCTATACCCCGGAGCCTACTCCCCCAGCCAGAGCCCTCACCCCATACCCCAGCCCCCTCAGCCAGCCTGGTGAAAATGAGCAAGTGAGTGAGGGTGGGGAGAGCAAGCGACAGAGGGAAAGGGGATGGAGTGAGCGGGGGGCAGGGCCTCGGAGAAGGGGCGGGGCAAGGGTGTTCGGTTTTGTGCGAGTAGAAAGTTGGCAACCCTACTTACAGATCAAATCATGACTCAGCACATAAGTGAAACTGCAGTACTTTTAGGGTACAGAGATAGCCTGGAAGGGACAGAATGGGGATAGTTTTATTGTTAATAGAGGAAACTATTGCCATTCAGATTCACAAAGTGACTCCCAGGAGTAATAACACCACATGCTGATCAGTGAGTCACTCTCTCAATGCACAGGGTAATAATCTTCCAGTTAGTCCTAGATTCCAAGACCAGAAGGGACCATTGTGATCATCCAGTCTGACCTGCATAGCACAGACCATAGGAAGTCCACAAAATAATTCCTAAAACAGATCTTTTAAACAAACATCCAATCTTGATTTCAAAACAGTCAGTGATGGAGAATCCAACATGATCCTTGGCAAGTTGTTCCATTGATTAATTATAATCACTTCAAAAAATTATGCCTTATTTCCACTCTGAATTTGTCTAGCTTCAACTTCCAGCCATTGGATCATGTTAAATCTTTGACAGACTGAAGAGCCCTTTGCCATATATTTGTTCCCCATGTAGGCACTTACAGACTGTAATCAAATCACCCCAAACCTTCTCTTTGTTAAATAGGTTGAGTTCCTTGAGTCTATCACTGTACAGCAGGTTTTCTAATCCTTTAATCATTCTCTTCTCTGAATGCTCTCCAATTTTTCAACATCCTTCTTGAATTACGGACACCAGAACTGGACACAATATTCCAGCAGTGGTCACACCAGTGCCACATACAGAGGTAAAATAACCTCTCTACTCCTACTTGAGATTCATCTGTGTATGCATCCAAGGATCACATCATCCCTTTTGGCCACAGCTTCACACTGGGAGGTCATGCTCAGCTGAAGGTCTACCATGACCCCCAAATCTTTTTCAGAATCATTGTTTCCCAGGATAGTCTCTCCCATCCTGTAAGTAAAGCCTACAGTCTTTGTTCCGATGGCAGAAATTGACATTTATATTAAAACACATTGTGAGCTTCCACAAGCTCACCAAGCAATCCAGATTGCTCTGTATCAGTGACCTGCCCCTTAATTATATATCACTCCCCCAATTTGTGTGTCACCTGCAAACTTTATCTGTGATGATTTTATGTTTTCTTCCATGTTATTAATAAAAATGCTAAATAGCCAAGAACCAATCCCTGGGGGGAGGGGGAGAGCACTAGAAACACTCCCGTTCGATGATCATTCCCTGTTTACAACTACATTTTGAGACCTATCAGTTAGCCAACTTTTAATCCATTTCATATGTGCCATGTTAATTTTATATCTTTGTAGTATTTTAATCAAAATGTCATGCAGTACCAAGTCAAATGCCTTATAAAAGTTCAAGTATATTACATTAATACTATTAACTTTATCAACCACACTTGTAATCTCATAAAAAAAAAAGAAATCAAGTTAGTTTAACAGGGATTATTTTTCATAAATCCATGTTGATTGGCATTAATTATATTACCCTCCTTTAGTTTTCTATTAATCAAGTCCCTTATCAACCACTCCATTATCTTACCCGTTTACCCTTTTTAAATATTGGCACAACATTAGCTTTCTTCCAGTCTTCTGGAACTTCTCTGGTGTTCCAAGACTTATTGAAAAGTAAACCTTCAGTCATTCTTCATACATTGGCATATTGACTTTGCTACTTATTTATTTTTGCATTACCCTCCTTTGCTCCTCTTCTGCATCAGCAAAGAGCTTGCGGATGTTGGCCTCAGACTCTCCTACATATTTGTTGAGGATTTCTGGACCGTTGACCACCTTTGGTTCTCTGGCATTCAGCATCTTGCCAATCTGTCTAGCCATCAGTGTTTTACCACAGCCTGGCGGTCCATATAGCAGGATGCCTTTCACGTGCTTGCAGCCTAGAAAAAAAGGAAGCATAAGAAGCAGGGTAACTGAAAGATATAAAAAAGTAACTGTTAATGGGAAACGGAAGTTTTTGTGTGAGCATAACCCTGAGCCGGTCAAGGCCGTTGCATTTACCTATGCAGTTTGAATAGGAGCCGGGAGAAAAGAAAATGTGTTGCTAAAAATGGCTCCTGTACCTGACACACTGGGCCTTTCCTTGTTCTGATTCTGGAAACTCTTTTAATAGATTAATATATTTTTAAGATCAGTAGAGACCATTAAATCCTCTAACCTGACTTCCTGCATAACGCAGGCCAGAGAATTTCACACACTGATTCCTGCATCAAGCCCAGAACTTTTGGTTGAGTTACTGTTTGTTTTTTCTTGATTTAAAGACTTCAGCTGATGGAGAATCCAACATGTCCCAGGGGAAGTTGTTCTAGTGGTTATTGTCTTAATTTTTAGTTTGAATTTGTCCACCTTTAGATTTCAGCCTTTGTGTGCTAGATTAAAAAGCCTTCTACTTTCCTTCTTCCCAGGTACATATTTCAAGTCACCATTTAATCTTCTTTTGGATGAATTACAGTGAGCTTCTTAAAATTTCTCTAACCATAAGGCATGTTGCTCAAATGATTCCAGTTTACCATGTGATCCTGATTGCTCGTACAACTGACTTATTTACCAGTCATAGAATGTATATCATAGAATATCAGGGTTGGAAGGGACCTCAGGAGGTCATCTAGTCCAACCCCCTGCTCAAAGCAGGACCAATCCCCCAGTTTGTGTCATCTGTAAACTTTACTAGCAATGATTTGATATTTTCACACTACGCATAATTAGACTATGGAACACACTGCCACAAGATATCACTCAGGCCAAGAATTTGGTAAGATTCAAAAGAGGGGTTGGACATTTCTATGGATACCAACACTATCCAGTGTTATAGTTAACACAGTAATTTCTGGAAGGAATATAAAACTAATGCTTCAGAGCTCAAGCCCTCTATTAGGTGTTAGGTTTAGGCAGATTATCCTACATCTACAGAGTTTCTTGCACCTTCCTCTGAAGCATTTGGTGAAGGCCACATTCTGAGTCAAGGCACTAGATGGTCCCCGGGTCTGATCCAGTCTGACTATTCCTATGTTCTTTCACGTCACTGATAAAGATATTTAACAGCATTGGGCCAAGAGCACATCCATGCAGGATCCCAGCAGAAACAGCACTGGATCCATCTGGTTTGACTGCCTACATAGCGCACAGGCCAGAGAATTTCACTCAGTGACTCCTGCATCAAGCCCGGAACTTATGGTGGGCCTAGAATACAGAGTTTAGAAAGCCAACCACTCCACATTTGAAGTTTTTAAGTGATGGCAAATCTATCACTGTGCTACGCATTTGAAGATAGTTGGTTCAAACCTAGCTAATGACCCATATGAGAGAAAAATATGTATGCAATAAGATACTATGATGATCGGTGGCATTATAAATCCTAAGACAGGTAAATAAAGATAGGCATCTGGTCAAAATAAAACCATAGAATCATAGAATCATAGAATCTCAGGGTTGGAAGGGACCTCAGGAGGTCATCTAGTCCAACCCCCTGCTCAAAGCAGGACCAAACCCAACTAAATCAGCCCAGCCAGGGCTTTGTCAAGCCTGACCTTAAAAACCTCTAAGGAAGGAGATTCCACTACCTCCCTAGGTAACCCATTCCAGTTCTTCACCACCCTACTAGTGAAAAAGTTTTTCCTAATGTCCAACCTAAACCTCCCCCTCTGCAACTTGAGACCATTACTCCTTGTTCTGTCATCTTCTATCACTGAGAACAGTCTAGATCCATCCTCTTTGGAACCCCCTTTCAGGTAGTTGAAAGCAGCTATCAAATCGCCCCTCATTCTTCTCTTCTGCAGACTAAACAATCCCAGTTCCCTCAGCCTCTCCTCGTAAGTCATGTGCTCCAGCCCCCTAATCATTTTTGTTGCCCTCCGCTGGACTCTCTCCAATTTATCCACATCCTTCTTGTAGTGTGGGGCCCAAAACTGGACACAGTACTCCAAATGAGGCCTCACCAGTGCTGAGTAGAGGGGAATGATCACATCCCTCGATCTGCTGGAAATGCCCCTACTTATACAACCCAAAATGCCATTAGCCTTCTTGGCAACAAGGGCACACTGTTGACTCATATTCAGCTTTTCGTCCACCGTAACCCCTAGGTCCTTTTCTGCAGAACTGCTGCCCAGCCATTCGGTCCCTAGTCTATAGCAGTGCATGGGATTCTTTCGTCCTAAATGCAGGACTCTGCACTTGTCCTTGTTGAACCTCATCATATTTCTTTTGGCCCAATCCTCTAATTTGTCTAGGTCCCTCTGTATCCTATCCCTACCCTCCAGCGTATCAACCACTCCTCCCAGTTTAGTGTCATCTGCAAACTTGCTAAGGGTGCAGTCCACACCATCTTCCAGATCGTTAATGAAGATATTGAATAAAACCGGCCCCAGCACCGACCCTTGGGGCACTCCACTTGATACCGGCTGCCAACTAGACAAGGAACCATTGATCACTACCCGTTGAGCCCGACCATCTAGCCAGTTTTCTATCCACCTTACCGTCCATTCATCCAGCCCATACTTCTTTAACTTGCTGGCAAGAATACTGTGGGAGACTGTATCAAAAGCTTTGCTAAAGTCCAGAAATAGCACATCCACTGCTTTCCCCTCATCCACAGAGCCGGTTATCTTATCATAGAAGGCAATTAGGTTAGTCAGGCATGACTTGCCCTTGGTGAATCCATGCTGACTGTTCCTGATCACTTTCCCCTCCTTTAAGTGGTTCAGGATTGATTCCTTGAGGACCTGTTCCATGATTTTTCCAGGGACTGAGGTGAGACTAACTGGCCTGTAGTTCCCTGGATCTTCCTTCTTCCCTTTCTTAAAGATGGGCACTACATTAGCTTTTTTCCAGTCGTCCGGGACCTCCCCCGATCGCCATGATTTTTCAAAGATAATGGCCAATGGCTCCGCAATCTCATCGGCCAACTCCTTTAGCACCATAAACTTTTATATACAAATATGGAAAGCTTAAAAGTAAAAATAGATGAACTAGAGTGCCTTGCAATGGAAGACCATGATATCATATCCATTATGGAAAGATGGCGGAATTTTTTTTAAAAAATCTATGGGATACTGTAATACCTGGCTATAGACTAGGCTGAAGAAGTGGGGGAGGAATGTTGGGTTGAAAAAGATTCTACAGAACAATGAGATAAACATTCTGAGTGTTGGGACTCACCCAGCTAAATCAGGACAGATACAAATACCAAGTTGCAAAAATATTCATAGGGCTATACATACCGCCTCGAAACAAAGAAAAGGAAATTGACTGCAAAATGTCAAGAAAGATCAAATAGGCAGCATAGTCTAAGAAAATGATGATAATGGAGTTCAACTACCCCCAGATAAACTGGCCAAATGGCACAATGGGACAAAGCTGACAGAAGCAACAGTGTGAAACTTTAAATGATTGCTTAGAACAGCTAGTTCTAGAGCACACAAGGGAAGAGGCTTAAACAACACACAAGTTAATTCAAGAATTAACTGGAGCTGAGCTACTAAGTAAGAGCAACCACAATAGAATCAGGTTCAGCATATGCAGGGATGTCTTAAGGCAGGGGCAAATGGGCCACATATGCCCAGGGCCCCGCAAAAAGGAGACCCCGCAGAAAGGAGACCACAGCAGTGTGAAAAAATATTTTATCCAGGCTCTGATGAATACTGAGTCCGAAGTGCTTTAGGAAATTGAATTTGCAGATGTCATTTGTGACTTTGCTGCTCGCAAATCTAGAAAGTGATGCTTTTAAACCAGCAAAATATATATATACATTTTCTTCTATTACCCCTATGTTGTGTTTTGGTTCACAATAAAATTTTAAAGACAATAATTACTATTTATTTTCTACTGTAATATAATAGGGGCGCCAAATTTGCAGGGGCCTACAAAGTCATTAAGATGGCCCTGCCTAAGGAGATTTGATGTGCCATAAACTGATCGACCCTGAACATTAAAGGAAGATTTCATTACATTAGGCGGCTTCTCAAAAAGGCCCTAAAGGAAGAAGTAAAATCCTTAGATGTAGCATGGCTGCAACTTATGAAAACACGAACAATCTTAGCAGCACAGATATAGCTGAATAAAATTGGTACCAGACAGGCAAGAAATAAACCAACGTAGCTTATACAGCAAGAAAGTTATTTGTTTAAGCCCAAAAGAGATCTTTCAAAGTGAGGAATTTTAACCCTAGCAACACAATTGAGTGTCTTTTTGTCATCCAACTACTACAGGATCAATAGGAAGAATTAACCAATCTCCACTATGAACACAACACAGGACACACTATTATTGAATACATACAAACACATTTAATGCAACATTTATGGATGAGATTTTACATGCACAAGCAAGTCCCAAGGCTTCCCACAGTAACCCTAAACCAGCACTCCAACAAAGATGCAGGATTTTAGGGGCTCAGATGGCATGGTGATGCATTCAGTGTCAAAACACAAAAATCTTAGCTAGCTATTCCAGTCACTGTAATTGAAAATTAAACCTATAGCAGCTCCATCATATGCAGCACTGTGAAAAACTACACATGTACTAAGGATTGCTGCAAGAGCCCTAATTTTCAGCTGATGATGACAAACGGGGGAGCAAAGATAAAGACTCACACAAATGGATTTAAAACAGCAGAATGCAACTTTATTAACTGTAATATTAAAGACAGGGACTGACACTCTCCAATCTACCAGGCATTAAGTAGCTCCAGCGAAGGGTTAAATGGCCTCACACCATAAAACCAAGGAATGAAGGAGCCTTCCTTGGCTAACCCCTGCCATTCACTTTGTGATTTAGTTCACTACTGAATTTCACCACCCTCCCCATGTGCGGGAGGATGGGGCACAAACAATCGGGAGCTCAGAATGTGCAGACTTAAGACTGCCTTAAGAATGCCTCTCACCTCACAGGCTAACAGAATCCCTTACAGCCCCGCACCCATACTTGGACACCAGCTGCATTTGACATGTATTGCTCCCCACACCTTCCCTACCCTTCTCTATCCTGAAAACAGTGCTCCTGTCTCATCCTTATTATCCCCATCCACCAGGTCTCCAAGACCCTCGGGATATGTCTACACAGCAGCTAGACTCCCACGGCTGGCCCATGTCAGCCGACTCCGGCTCGAGCTGCAGGGCTGTTTCATTGCTGTGTAGACTTCCGAGCTTGGGCGGGAGCCCTAGCTATGAGAGCAGCAAAGAATCCTGTGGCCTCTCACATCTAAGGGTCCTAGAGCCCGGAAGTCTACACAGCAATGAAACAGCCCTGCAGCCTGAGTCCTGCAAGCCTGACTCAACTGCCAAGGGCCAGCGACGGGTGTTTAGTTGCTGTGTAGACATACACTCAGAGGAAAGAGGAAAAAACCCACGGGACACCTTGCCAATCTTGCCCAGCAGAAGAAAGTTCTTTCTGGACCCCATAAGACAATTGGGTTAGACTGACAGCAAGCGTGGAATCCCAGCTATGACATCCCCACCAGCTATAGGCAGGGAAGCTTTTAGCAGCAAGAATGGCTGCTGAGAGCTTGGGGATGATTCACTGGAGCCAGCTCCACTCCATGCACCCCATCCCCCACTCACTCATGATCCCACACAAACATTCTGGGCAGGGGGAGAGTAAATGGTGGGGGGAGGGGGGGGGGCAACTGATGCTGGAAATCTAACCTTGATTAATGAACTAAGTTAATTTGCTTTGTATTCCCAGTGGAAAATTGGGAGGCCAAAACTACTTGGGAAAATTGGTATTGATATATTTGAACACGTTTCAGAACTATGTTTGATTCCCAGCAGATTAGATCAGTCTAAAAACATATTTAGAAACCTTTGAGTGTTTAATTGTTCTATGGAGAAAAAGCCATTAGTCATTGGAACCAGTTCAGTGCCAGATATAGCTAACTACATAGATCATGTTTATTTTCAGAGATTAGTTTCCTTTTATCCATGTTGACTTTCTGCTTTATTGTTAGATTATTTTTTCTAGTGTAAACCCCATATTAAAACTCTTGCAGCATTTAACATACTGGTTAATAGAGAAGTAAGGTGGTCATCTTTTTAAGGTGCCAAACTGGCGCACACAGGATCTGAGTTCAATTTCTAGTGCTGCCACAAACTGAGCAATCTTGGGCAAGTTATGTTAATTGCAATTTGAATAAATGTGCATTGCAAGGCATTGTCCTTGATTTGTGTTAGTTTGTTTCCCCACTGTGTTTTTCTTGCTGCTGTCTTACATTTTCATGTTGTGCCTATATAACACAGTGAATAAAAAATTCTGCAGCTTCAAAAGAGAAGAATACCAAAACGAAGAGTATTCAGCCCTCTCAAGCAACCTCAGAAAACTACAGTTCAATTTTGTTACACATAGCAACAAAACAAATTTTCTGGGCTGAGAAAACAATGAAACTGTTTTGCCACAACATAGATGTTATCAAGAAAGCTGGGTTCAGAACAAAATAAAATACTGGTAGCAAAGACCATTTTACACAGGAACCAGCAAGGCAATGATAAATTACAAGTGATTCCTGTCCAATTAGTGTCAGGAGAGGAACTGTTAATACATTTGTGGGAGAATATGATCTCCTGTGTAGTCAAGAAGTGTGAGGCAGGATTTGGATGATGAATGATGCTTCGAAGGGGAATCCCAAGCACAAAAACCAAGCACACTTAGATGGCTCCACTGTGCTCAGAGCTGAGGAAGGCAAACAAAAGGCTACTGGCAAGTCAGGGCACGTGTACACAAACAGATATGAGGGTTTCTTGCAACAGCTGTATTGAATGCTTACATTTTTATGTAGAACACCTGCAAAAAGGGGCATGATGAGAGGAGACAAGCTTCTCGGACTGGCCAAGTTCTTTCTCTTCGGACCAATTCAGTTTCTGTAAGGTTGTCATTTTATGTGCTTTTTGTAGAGCTTTTAGGGACATCTGGAGTTTTGAGCCCAGTCCCACCTATCATCATCATACTTGCTACAAACCTGTCCCATGCTTTTAGATATGGGTTGATGATTTCTCTTCTGCAGCTATAAGGAAGGGAAACCTCTTGTTCCCCATGAAACTTACACATAAGGGCTCATTTCACCTCACTCTTTGTGACAGGGATAATGGCATTAGGGGGATGGAGGGGGGGAGGAAATGCACCAAAAAGGAATTTTACTTGCCCATAGCTGGAATTCTGAGAAAATACTACAAAGGCTATTCTCTATGGAAAACCAAGAGCCAAAACCTACCCAGGGACTCCAACAGGTTTGCAGGAGAGTTCGTTTGGGGTGGCGGGATATCAGACAGCTGCTCAGCAAGGGGAGCAGTTTCCCCCCCTCTCTAAGCAACCACAGACAGTTCACTTTTCATAAGACTCATTTGACATTGTTTGAATCAGGGAAATAGGAAAGATCAGAGCTCCTGAGCTGCCACTTGACAGCATTAGTTTAGTCATGTGGGATTTATAGGCATGTCTCCCATGTAAAGGGCCAACCGCACAGAGAGCAGTTCAGAGGGAAAAGGTGAAGTCTCTAGGCACAGGGATGGCGCATGGAATGTTATTTATATTTTCATGGCACCTAGGTACCCCAGTCAAGGACCAGAGTCCCTTTATGCTAGGCTCTGTACAAACACACACCAAAAAGACAGTCCCTGCCCCAAAGAGCTGCAATCTAAGTATACAACAAGAGACAACAGATAGCTACGGACAGACTGGGGAGCACAAGGAAACAATAAGACAATGCTGGTCAGCATGACAGGCAATGGTCTCAGCACACCAGCTGCCTAGCCACTGTCAAGCTTCACGTCACAGACCATGGCCACTCACCACTATTGCAGAGTGGAAGGGGTGGCAGGTTCCAATACACAATACTCCATCTCGAGACAACTAGAAAGCTATCTATTGAGCATTATGAGCCCAGGACCAGGCAGTACTTAGTCCTGCCTCTCGAGGTCCCTTCCAGTCCTATGATTCTAAGTGTTGGAGTCCCAGCTCCAACACTAACTCCTTCTGTGGCCTTGGCAAGTCACTTCACATTTCTGCCTCTGCTTTCGCCATCTGACAATTGAGGACTTTACTAATCATCTGCACTTCACAGGGATGTTTGTGTTGCTGCATCGCACTATGTGAGTGCTAAATTCTCTCCCTATTAAGTGAGAACATTTCTTCTGGAAGCCAAAGCAATGAATTCCTTTCAAACAGAAATGCTACGTGCTGTTACAATCAGAAGATTTTCTTGCACAACTACAGCTACACCTGGCCAAAATTTAAAAACATTTAAAACAAACAGGCCCTGGTTAAAATAGACAGGTGATGACAGACTACAAATGTTATGTCTTAAATCACAACTCAGTTCCACACACAAAGCAGGAGTTTTGATTAAGTTTTATCTCTATTTTGCAATTTATCCAGATCAGACCAGTGTGGCCAAATGTCAACACTATTAAGCAGATCTTATAAACTCAAATTATTCTCTGACCAAGCATTTCTAACTGGCTAGGCTTAGCATCAGGACTACAACTAAATCGAAGGTCATTCATGTAATGGATACTGGATTATCATGCAATTTAATTACCTATTCAGACTAACAATATGCATGCCATGGGGAACTGCAAAGCAGGAGAGGAAAACAAGGAACTACACAGGTAATGAAGTTGGGGGAAACTGATGACGAAGATCCAAAAGGACATTGGCAGAGCCACCACTGTAATGGCACTGTGATATAAATCATAAATGGAGACTCAAGCCAGAATGACATTTAGCCAAAATGAGACTAAGTTTAATAACCATGTATTTATCTCCCTTAATACTACCTCTTCTCAAAAGATCAACACAAAATTGCCTTAGCGGGGAAGGGGCTTTCCTACTTAGTGGCGTAATTCCTCCTTGAATTAAAATCGAAGAATTCTGGTATGAGGTTACCATTCAGGTGCACCTATATGAAATCTACATCTGCACATAATGTACCGGGTCTTGTGTACAGTGGGAGAAAGATGATTTATATATTCATCTTCAAACAGGTTAGTGTGTGATTAGGGTTCCAAGACTTTACCTGCCATACAGAAAAGATTTTCCATTAACACACAAAAATCTCCCCTGTAACGTAAGCCTTCCATTATTCCTGCCTAGATCCACTGCCTCCAGTTGACCCCTATAGAAGATTTAAGTGCTACTGACATGAAGTTAAACTGAAGGGATTTGCTTCTGCTTCTTCCTCAGAAAGTAGGCGCATGCACAGGGCTAGATCTCAAGCAGCCAGCAGAGGTTTTAATTTAAATGGACCCTGCAGAACAGACTGTTTGACAGAACAAATCACAGATTTCTCCAAACAGTTCTTATTAGGCCTCTGTTCATTTTCTCTCACCCTTCACCATTATCCACTGCGTGGCCATGATTTTTTTTTAAATGCATGTATATTGCATACAGAAGGCACTGACTAGATTTATGGCACTGACAGAACATTTATCAGTTTCCTTCTGATGGAATGTGATAAATCTGAAAATAAATCAGCCCGAAGTATGAGCTCCCAAAACACACACACAGTGCCTTTGGCTACATGATCAAAACACATGGCCCCAAATGGGACTGTGATACCAAATTCAGAGTTGATATGAAACAGCCTAATCTCAGGCTTTTAATAATCATTGCATCATCAAGAGAGAGAGACTGCCCTCATCTTTTAACAGCTTAATAATAAAAATGCAGCCAGATAGCTAATTTAAGATTAAAGTAATATCACTGGATCGCTTCCAGATCCCAGGGTCTTATATTTATCTGTACGTTTCATACCTCAACTGGTTGTTAACACCATGGCCTTCCCCAGCAATTTTCTGCAATCTTTAGAATGAAGCTAGATGCTTCTTTAGTCTAAACCGCAGTGTCTATAAATAGGACGCACACTTTTTAAAAGGGTGAACACAAACGTATTACAAAACAAATACTGATATCAAGGAGCCACCGGGTGCTCAGGACATCATCGATGTAACAGACCCACTGGCTGTCCACACAAATCAGCCAAGGGTCCCTTTGGGGAAGAAAGAACAGTCATAGAATCATAGAATCTCAGGGTTGGAAGGGACCTCAGGAGGTCATCTAGTCCAACCCCCTGCTCAAAGCAGGACCAAACCCAACTAAATCAGCCCAGCCAGGGCTTTGTCAAGCCTGACCTTAAAAACCTCTAAGGAAGGAGATTCCACTACCTCCCTAGGTAACCCATTCCAGTTCTTCACCACCCTACTAGTGAAAAAGTTTTTCCTAATGTCCAACCTAAACCTCCCCCTCTGCAACTTGAGACCATTACTCCTTGTTCTGTCATCTTCTATCACTGAGAACAGTCTAGATCCATCCTCTTTGGAACCCCCTTTCAGGTAGTTGAAAGCAGCTATCAAATCGCCCCTCATTCTTCTCTTCTGCAGACTAAACAATCCCAGTTCCCTCAGCCTCTCCTCGTAAGTCATGTGCTCCAGCCCCCTAATCATTTTTGTTGCCCTCCGCTGGACTCTCTCCAATTTATCCACATCCTTCTTGTAGTGTGGGGCCCAAAACTGGACACAGTACTCCAAATGAGGCCTCACCAGTGCTGAGTAGAGGGGAATGATCACATCCCTCGATCTGCTGGAAATGCCCCTACTTATACAACCCAAAATGCCATTAGCCTTCTTGGCAACAAGGGCACACTGTTGACTCATATTCAGCTTTTCGTCCACCGTAACCCCTAGGTCCTTTTCTGCAGAACTGCTGCCCAGCCATTCGGTCCCTAGTCTATAGCAGTGCATGGGATTCTTTCGTCCTAAATGCAGGACTCTGCACTTGTCCTTGTTGAACCTCATCATATTTCTTTTGGCCCAATCCTCTAATTTGTCTAGGTCCCTCTGTATCCTATCCCTACCCTCCAGCGTATCAACCACTCCTCCCAGTTTAGTGTCATCTGCAAACTTGCTAAGGGTGCAGTCCACACCATCTTCCAGATCGTTAATGAAGATATTGAATAAAACCGGCCCCAGCACCGACCCTTGGGGCACTCCACTTGATACCGGCTGCCAACTAGACAAGGAACCATTGATCACTACCCGTTGAGCCCGACCATCTAGCCAGTTTTCTATCCACCTTACCGTCCATTCATCCAGCCCATACTTCTTTAACTTGCTGGCAAGAATACTGTGGGAGACTGTATCAAAAGCTTTGCTAAAGTCCAGAAATAGCACATCCACTGCTTTCCCCTCATCCACAGAGCCGGTTATCTTATCATAGAAGGCAATTAGGTTAGTCAGGCATGACTTGCCCTTGGTGAATCCATGCTGACTGTTCCTGATCACTTTCCCCTCCTTTAAGTGGTTCAGGATTGATTCCTTGAGGACCTGTTCCATGATTTTTCCAGGGACTGAGGTGAGACTAACTGGCCTGTAGTTCCCTGGATCTTCCTTCTTCCCTTTCTTAAAGATGGGCACTACATTAGCTTTTTTCCAGTCGTCCGGGACCTCCCCCGATCGCCATGATTTTTCAAAGATAATGGCCAATGGCTCCGCAATCTCATCGGCCAACTCCTTTAGCACCCTCGGATGCAGCGCATCCGGCCCCATGGACTTGTGCTCGTCCAGCTTTCCTAAATAGTCCCGAACTACTACTTTCTCCACAGAGAGCTGGTCACCTCCTCCCCATACCGTGCTGCAGAGTGCAGCTGTCTGGGAGCTGACCTTGTCTGTGAAGACAGAGGCAAAAAAAGCATTTAGTACACTAGCTTTCTCCACATCCTCTGTCACTAGGTTCCCTCCCTCATTCAGCAAGGGGCCCACACTTTCCTTGACTTTCTTCTTGTTGCTAACATACCTAAAGAAACCCTTCTTGTTACTCCTAACATCTCCGGCTAGCTGCAACTCCAAGTGTGATTTGGCCTTCCTAATTTCACACCTGCATGCCTGAGCAATACTTTTATACTCCTCCCTGGTTATTTGTTCAATCTTCCACTTCTTGTAAGCTGTTTTTTTGTGTTTAAGACGAGCAAGGATTTCACTGTTAAGCCAAGCTGGTCGCCTGCCATATTTACTTTTCTTCCTACACATGGGGATGGTTTGTTCCTGCAACCTCAATAAGGTTTCTTTAAAATACAGCCAGCTTTCCTCTACTCCTTTCCCCCTCATGTTATTCTCCCAGGGGACCTTGCCCATCAGTTCCCTGAGGGAGTCAAAGTCTGCTTTTCTAAAGTCCAGGGTCTCTGTTCTACTGCTCTCCTTTCTTCCTTGTATCAGGATCCTGAACTCGACCATCTCATGGTCACTGCCTCCCAGGTTCCCATCCACTATTGCTTCCTCTACTATTTCTTCCCTGTTTGTGAGCAGCAGGTCAAGAAAAGCTTTTCCCCTAGTTGGTTCCTCCAGCACTTGCACCAGGAAGTTGTCCCCTACACTTTCCAGAAACTTCCTGGATTGTCTGTGAGCTGCTGTATTGCTCTCCCAGCAGATATCAGGGTGATTAAAGTCACCCATGAGAACCAGGGCCTGTGATCTAGCAATTTCTGTTAGTTGCTGGAAGAAAGCCTCGTCCACCTCATCCCCCTGGTCTGGGGGTCTGTAGCAGACTCCCACCACGACATTACCCTTGTTGTTCATACTTCTAAATTTAATCCAGAGAGTCCTTCCAATCATTACAGCTTCTGGCAGCGCAAGAACCCTCCTCAGTTCAAAAAAGTGGGTATATACTCCTTTTCCCCACCTAACTGGGGCCGAAATCAGGAGTTGCCCCCTAAAGGACACTAAAGATCAGTTCCGCTCCTCTTCTTAGCAGCCCTTCTCTCCCCCTCCCTCCTGGAAGCCTTTACTTCCTTTTACAGCTTTCCTCACTTAAGAGGCAAAGCTGTATGTTCCACTCCCAGCATCTTAGCAAGGAATCACTACCAGCTCTTCGTCCAGGTCTGATAGTGCAGACAATTTCAGTGCTACCTTCCTCTCTTCCACCTAGTGAAGTGGTTTAGCCCTTTCTTAGCTCACCCAGGGATGTGGCATCACCCATCTAACAACACAGGACTTCTATTGAAGTGATCATATCAGCTTAGCTTTGCTTTGGTTAATGTTTACCTCCCAAGTAAACATGTCACTTTAATACATGTTTTAAAGCCGCCTAACAAAGAGATGACTGAGGATTACAGAGGATAAGTTACTGACCACGGTCTCATGAAATCTGAAGTTTACAGCTAAGTGCAAGACCAAGTAACCTGCAATCCAGCCAGTAGAATGTTTATGTAATTTTTTTTAAGTTCTTTGGTGCAAGAAACATGTCTTATCTATGCTCCATAAAATGTAAAGCAAATTTACAGCATTATGTTTGTTAATATTAAAGCTAGTAGCAGAGCTAGAACAGAACCATGGATTCCTGACTTCCAATTCACTGCTCTAACCACTAGGCACACTCCCTTCAAAGAAGGAAGGTCTGGTAATCTCTCACAACAATGCTGCTCTGGTGCCAGTTAAAATAGGGCTGTAGACAAGACTGATTCAGTATCAATGATTATAGGTTTCAGAGTGGTAGCAGTGTTAGTCGGTATCAGCAAAAACAATGAGGAGTACTTGTGGCACCTTGGAGACTAACAAATTTATTTGGGCATAAGCTTTCGTGGGCCAAAACCCACTTCATCAGCTGCATGGAGTGGAAAATACAGTAGGAAGATATAACACCCATCTTTTCATGTACTGTTATAGATAGATAGATATAGATATAGATAGATATCTTCCTACTGTATTTTCCACTCCATGCAGCTGATGAAGTGGGTTTTAGCCCACGAAAGCTTATGCCCAAAATGATTATAGGAAAGCTTTACTCTCAAAGATCACGGGAAAGCCCTCAGATGGCTGAATGGAGGCTCACAACTGAAAGACGAATAAAGTAGCACGTTACAATATGAGAAGTTACATCAGTCATTTACATAACCGCTAATGTTTTCCCAACTATTTACCAATGATACACACAAAAGACTAAGTCATCTTTACTGCTACATGACACTCTAGTTACCAGTGAAGGTTATGAGGTAGTTTCAGGTCTTCAATCATAGCTTGAATCTCACTACAGAAGATACTAAGTGATCACCCGCACACACACAGGACGTGCTGGGTATCCAGTGTCTGCAAAGCCTATTCTGATGGCTCCAGATATCTTAGATTTAAAAGTCAACCTTTCAGATCAATCCAGGCTATCTTCAAAACCAACTTTCCACAGCACTTCATATCAATAGGACAGAGGATTATCTGCTGCTTGAAGTCGTCAAATCATGATTTGGGGACTTCAACAGCTGAGTCAAGGGTGAGAGTTATTTCAGGAGGGGGTGGGTCAACTCTTGTGGCCTGCATCATGCAGGAGGTCAGACTAGATGATCATAATGGTCCCTTCTGATCTTAAGTTCTATGATTCTATGACAGCATTTTACTCGGGAGTGGGGTAGGAAATGGAGAAGAGGAGACCAAAGTTGCACTTCTATCTATCCAATTGTGCACATTCTATGGTTTTTCACTCTAATTTCATTTTCAGCATCCCCTTCTAGAGGCGATATAAGGACCAAGCACTTGTTTCTCAGTTTGTTTTCCTCCTAGTGTTTTTCTCTGATCTAATTATCAGCTTTGCTGTTGTCAAAGTTTGTATCTAAGATACTGTCAAAGGCCCTTCATTTCTGGCCACTACTTTGACTGAACTAGAATGTTTAAGTTTTTGCCACAAACTCTAATGATTCCAGAGAGTTCCCGATAACCCTATGGATTCTCTTACTCCTTCCAGTGTTTCCATTCTTCTTAAGATGGCCATGAGTCCTTTCAGTAACCTTGGTCTTGGTTTCACAAACACAGGCTTAAACTGCCCTCAGAAAGCTCACAGTGTCTTCAATGGAAACTGCTCATGCACATACACAGACATAGTTTTGCCCACTGATTATTTTAATTAAAAATAAGATGTGAACATGCGCAGATGGTGCAGGAAAGGAGATCCACCAAGGGCAGTCAATAAGAAAGGAGTTTGGACACTGAGTGCCTTTCTCAAAATCCATGCCACACTGTGGCAGAGTAGCCACACACAAGCCATAGAAGAGAGAGCAATCAGGTCCAGGTCTGACAGGCTCTTGCTGGGCTTTTGTTTACCTGTAGGCTGTTTGGCTCTGCTTGCAGCAATGAAAGGCTCCCTGGGGAAGCTCAGAGAACCAGCAGGAGGCTGAACTAGACAAGCATTTCCTGGAACCACTGCTCTTGTCGGGCTCTTGCCTGGAGATTCATTCACAGATTCCAAGGCCAGAAGGAACCATTACAATCATCTAACTCCTGCACAAGACAGGCTGTACAACTGTCCTGAATTAATTCCTATTGAATTACAGCATTTTTAGAGGCATTCTTCTTTTTTCCTAGCATAGTGACTTATTTAGGGTAGAATAATTTTAAAGAGTTTTGCAGGCATTCTGTTTCTGGAGTATTTGTAAATTGCAGCAAATAAACACTTCAGCACATAATTGTTGTAGCCTTTGGATGGCTAATTTACCCTGCTCTACACATCTCTTCAAATACAATGAATGTTACATAAAAATCTAATATGAACACACACAGCATTTCACACAATGGTGTCCTGGTTCATGACTGAGGCTCCCAGGCGGTACCACAATACAAATAATGAAGCTACAGGCTAATGTAGAACCTTGCCTATCTGAAATTGTCCTAAGGCCCAATATATTCTGAATTAGATTACTTCCTCCACTGTGCACTTGCACTGAAAAGTCCCCCATTTACCCCAATAAATTCCATATCCCTTGGTCTATCCAGATAAGTATTGCATTTTGTTTTGGGAAGTGATCATGTGAGATTGTTTAACTCATACTGTCAGGTAGTAACCAAAGGACTATTTAAACACTGGTGTTTCTTAATTCCAATCAAACCTATGGCAAATGTTCGTCTGTTAAGATTTCAGCTCACATACACCGGACAGTTCTGAAGTCAGTGCAGTAGTGCCTGTGCGCTCCGCAGATATGACTGACTAATATTGACTTATATGCTTCACTTCCAGAACATTCTTTGCATGTTATGGGAACCACACACAGTTACAATAAATGTATATTTTATTTTATGCTGCAAAGGGTCTAGATCGCATCTATATAGTTACAGGGCTGCAACTGGCATATTTATTGCATTTTGCATATAAGGCATAATCTGTGAGCACTTAGCAGAAAACAGGAAAGGGTAAGTTTTGCAGCTCCAGACAGTGAGCAATTGTTTTCTTTTTTTTCCTAATAAATTATATGCAGACCTGAACAGATGTCACACTGGCATTTGAGATCTGAAATATAGTTGAAGAGCAAGTTATGACTAATGCAGAAAAAAAATGTCAGAAAGCATTTTTTCAAATTTCAGATAAGCTCTTTAGCCCTAGGGTTCATCATAGAGAGAAGGGGAGTTCCACTGGGTGTCTTAACATCCACTTACCTGTGAAATGCCTCTTTGAATAGTCTGTGGATAAACTTGCGTTGGTAACTATATTTATTTATTTACTTAAGGCCTGGCAATCCCTTTAACTCACTGCCTTCCAAAATACTATTGCCCTTTCAGAACCCTATCATTTTATTAATTTAAGTTCACTTAATATAAGAAGAAAAGGAAAGGTCTGAACACTACACATTATGTATACAGGCACCTCAGTCTCTGGATATAGCAGCCAGGTTTCTGACCTCTTCCAAATACGCTGATGCCCATGAAAGGGTTACATTGGTAAAGCTAGCTGCTCCATGTAGTTGCTAAGTAACAGTGTCTTGGCTCTCAGGGTACTCTCAGCCAATGAGAATATTCTGGTAATATAATCCTATCTTGGTGTTCCACTGGTTAGTGTGCGGTCATTCAATATCCAGCTGGGGGAGGTACGTGGGTGGAGTTGTACTGGAACCAAGATGAAACTTTCCAGTTTACTTCTGCAGTTTCTGTTAAACTCAGCTGAATTCATCATTCAAATGCGATGGGTTAAGGGACTTTGCATCTCTGGTGTGAAGATAATGCATTCTAGTCATTTCAAAAAGTAAAAGTTTAAGGTGATTAGTGCCAGAGTCCATCATTTTTCTCTGTTCCATTAAAAGCCTAACCTTTATTCAGTGAACAGCTGCACACATGCATGTCTGTATCACAGTGGGAGCAAAGAGGATTGATTACGTTTCTTTGCTTTCCACTCTCTAGAAGACTGATCATAGTTACATAAATGGAAGAGCTAAATATTAGTAGTACCAAGCGCTTTTGGCATCTCAATAACCATCCCTGGACCTGGATTTCGAGCAATGGACATGCCACGAAATAAACTGACTACATCATCATCAGAAATCGCTCCATAGTGAAATCTCACTAAGTCTTCGGCTGTGCAGAAGCACCAGTAAACTCAGATCATAGACTAGTTGTCACTCAGTTCCAACTGCATCTCCCAACTCCTCACAAGCCAGACAGTACAGTGTCCAGTGACTTTCCAAGGGCTCTGCTGAAGCTGTGAAATACACATAGGCTATCAAAGATGACATACGTAACCTTAGTATCCTCTTGGATGAGGTGGCGATCACCTGGAGTGGTATACGTAATGCTATATCACACACCACCACTTGAAACAATCAGCTTCAGACAGTGACACAAGAAACCTTGGCTTTCTGAAGAGACCTCTGAATATTAAGCAAAAAAGGCAGAAGCACAGAAGCAGGGAGACGTCCAATAACAAAGGTTAACCGGCATTTTCTGGGCCATGGCAAAACATGACAATGAGATCTATATCAACATTCTGGTCAACAAAGCAGAGGACAGCCTAAAGCACAACAATCTGCATCTCGCCTATAGAGCTATCACACTCCTGGCTGGCAGCCATAAACAGTCTTCCAACATCCCCATGAAACCATACAGCTCTCCTTGCTCATCAACAGATGAAGTCCTGGACAGATGGAAAACAAATTTTGAAAACATGCTGAATCACACCCCTGCTGATGACTGTCCAGGGCTACATGACCAAGGGACGAATGCTGATCTTCTCTCATTCAGAGTACGGAAGGCCATCCAAAATTTACAGAATGGACATGCTGCTGGACCTGATGGTATTCCATTCCAGCTGCTCAAATATGCCTTGTAACCAGGGAGCATTGGTCTCCATCAACTGTTTTTAAAAGTGTGAGCATCAGGCAGAGTACCCACAGAATGGAAAGACATCAGCAGTCTGCCTGTCCAAGGATCTGACACCAAGTGTGGCAGCTACAGGCTGATCTCATTGACATCAGTCCCTGGCAAGGTCTTTGCTCAGGATGTGCTTGGTAGGATGAAGCCACTCCTTAGGAGACATTGTCATCCACAACAATCAGTTTTGCAGCTGGATGGTTGACAATGGGTACTCCAGTTTCTGGCTAAGCTGCACAAGAATTTAACCTCTTGCTTCACCTGGCCTATATTGACATGTAAGTGGCTTCTGATCTGGTTCACAGGTCAGCACTTTGGCTCATACTGAAAGGAGTTGGCGTCCCAAATGTTTTGCTAAATCTGGTACATGATGATCACACCAGTACCTGTGTGAGAATGAGTACTGGTTAATGGCTTTCACCACGTTTCTACACAGGGATGTCCCAATTTGACATCACACAAGTTTTTGATTAGATATGAAAGCTGAGCGGTCATGTCAGGGTTTCTATGACAGCAATTCAAGACAGATCATGCTTCTCACTGTGAAATTCGATTTGATGTTTTGTATAAATCTCATCAGTATTGGAAATAAAAAAAGAAACTGTACATGCAGCAACAGATGAACAGGACAATTCTTTAGGCAGCAAAGAGATTTCTGTGTTTAAAATCCCATTGCTTTTAAGGAAAAATTCATGAAATGTAAGTATACGAAGACTGCATAGCTGACAAACAGGTATCAAAAACAGGCAGCTGCAGATCCAGGGTTTAAAAACAGTCTGGCAACATAACAAAGGGAACCAAAGTTAGGCATGGCATCACCAGCAACCACAGTTTGAAGAAATGGGCATTCTTTAGCACCAGGATTTGTGGAGCTCAAATAGGAGCCAGAGAATGTAGTTTTTGTAGTGAGACCACTAACAGATTGGTAACAGGATATCATACAGAAGTCAAGGTTGATAAAAAGAACAGATGACCCTATCTGATTTGAGCAGAAAACCCACTGCTCATAATCCAAGAAAACAGCATATGATTCCATCAGTATTAATCAGTTACATTCCCACATTGAGAATAAAGGAGATTTCATAGATCCCAACAGAAAAAAACACATAGGACAAGATAGCCTCCAGTGTTAGATATCAAATGTTTTTAAGTGTGCACAGTCCAATAAAAAAAAATAGTACCAAGATTTGGGGGCAGTGGGAAGAGAGGACACTTTCCTTCTCCCCGGGGTTCCCAGGCTTAAATAATTTCAGAGTCACAGCATTATCACACAATTAGTTCTTATCTGATCTGTTGAATGAGAAATAGAACTGAATGCCTGTACCACAGATGTATTTCTGCTGTGCTGTACTCACCCATCTGCTCCACAAGCTCTGGTGGAAAAACTCGAGAGGCAAACGCTCGGCGGAAGATGTCTGAAAATTCTCTGTCAAGACCTCCTATCCCCATCTTCTCAAAGTTCCAATCAGGGTTGATGATTGACTGGCGGTTCTCCTTGGTCTTAGATTTACCTGTAGAAAAGACATCGCCAGTTCAGGAATTAAGCACAGCCAAATTATAGCCACAGACTGATACACTGGAAAAAATGCAGGTTTCGTAGTCCATGTGCAATAGTTTTATAAAAACCACCACGAGGACAAACTACACAGCACTTCCTACTCCCATTATGGGGGCTGAGGAGACTATGCATTAAATAGTTGCCTTCATTTTAGAGGACTGCTTATATTAAGCTCTAAAAGCTATAATAAAAAATAGTAGTACAGCTGAGCTGCCAGCTGTCAGAACAACGTAATTTCATTTTAAGTTCATTCCCATTCAATTTGTAATGGGCATTGCAGCCATTGTATGGAACACCACACTCTTCTGAGACCTTTGCTTTCCAAATGTGTTTCTTGGCAATTTCACAATCAGAGACCATCTAGAGGTAGCAATCCTAAGAATTCATAGAGAGATCCTGCGAGGTACTGAGCACCCTCAAGTCACATGGATTTCAACATGCATCGAGGGTTCTCAGCACTTTCTTATAGACTTCCAGCACTTCACAGGATCGGGCCCTTTGCAGCATTCAGTTTTTTTAATTTTAGCTATTTTGAAGGTAGAGATAGGTCAGAGAGGCAACTGAAATCACTGAGAGCGCCAAGGGCAGAGACAATGAAAACACTGGAATACACCCTTTAAAATTAGGCTGACAAGACAGTAGCAAATATATTCTAGGAAATCATCCTGCAGTAGATGAGAGTCTTATTAGGCACCATCATTAACTTCTATGATCTACAAGCACACTGAGAATCAATACTACAATTCCTCTGATACCAAAAATGTCTAATACAGTATGTCTAATAACCACAATACCCGGAAGCAAAAGACTAATGGTGAAAATTTGATCTCTTGGTTACTGTTTCCATGAGTTGACTGTATATTTATTTTCTTATTACTTGTATCTATCAGCAAGATTGCAGACTCACTCAGACAAACTGCTTGCTCCTTTAGTTATCCTTAGTCTATACTACCCTCTTCTGGCCACATGTGGTGTTCATTATATAGCAATAAGAAACTAACTCCTTCAAAGATAAAGAGGCTGGATATAGACTTGCGTTGTGGTTTCAAAATGAATACATATGAAGTTCCCTAACACACCTTTGCTGAGGAATGGCAACATAACTGGAATTAATAAACAAATGAAGTAAAGAACAACAGTACTTTAAAAAAAGGCAGAGCAAAGGAAGATTCCACTTCAAAAACTAGTGCTCAGTTGCCACTTACCCGAAAAGTACAATCACTTGGGTTAGTTTTACCTAGCAGTAATAACTATTAATAACTCTCTGAACAGTGCGTATCAGTGGCTCTCAAAGCACATTAAACTATTAAGCCTTATAACGTACCAATTAAGGTGCTAATAATGAGGTGTCAATTTGACAGATAAGCAAATTGAGGCACAAAAAGATGAAGTGATTTGTTCACAGGCAAGGCTACGTTTTAGTCACGGGCAGTAAACAAAAATTCATGGCCCGTAACCTGTCCATGACTTTTACTATATACCCGACTAAAACTTGGGGTGGGGGGAGCTGCCCATGGGCACCGCGGGTGCTGGGGGGGCGGGCAGCAGCGCGTGGCCGGGGACTCCCACTGGTGCTGGAGGGGGTGGGGGGCAGGCCGTGGCACACGGCTTGCGACCCCTGTTGGTGCTGCGGGGTGGGGAGGGGAGAGAGACGTGGTGACCTGAGACTGCCCCAGGAGCAGCCAGTGCGACTGGCGCACAGGCTGCCTGAGCTGCCCCAGAGCCAGTCGAACCGGCCGCTGCAGAAGTCACAGAGGTCACGGAATCCGTGACCTCTGTGACCTCCGTGACAGACTTGCAGCTTTATTCATGGGCACTTGTAGGGACAGGGTCAAGAATCCCAATTCCTAGCCCTCTGCTCTGCTAGACCACACTCCACACAGAAATGTGCTATGATAGAGATTGGAGGTCACTGATCAACTGTGATCCTAAACATTAGGCTAGCAAAATATCACTGCTTGCCATGCTGCAGTAAGTTGAATAGTTTTTACATTTCCCCTTTAAGCTATTCCTACGGAACTGTATTATGAATTAAGTGGATTTTATGTAATTCCTCCTACATTGCATATGTAATGACTGCCTGCTCAACTTTAACTCAGCCACGGTATATGTATTCTTTATTATATAGTCTTTAATTACATGGTCACATACTTTGTGGCATGTAAAAATAATAGCTTTTACAATTAAATGCATTATAAATTTTAATCTGAAGTTTCAATAGCACAGCTTTTCCAGATTAGCTTTTATAAACTCTCAACCAGATTTAAATCAATGATTTAAAAAAAAAAAAAAAAAAAAGTGATTTAAGTCACTTTCATTAAAATTGCTCCCCTCTGGTTGTGAACAGAGAAAAGTCAATTCAAGATTATTTAAAGTTAAAATAAAATAAAAAAATACTAGCTAGGCTTCTTAGCTTCAGTGTTTACATACCAAGGTCTCATTTTTAGAGTTGAATGCCAGCACCTGCTGTTGTCACAGCTGAAAATTAGGCCTACAAGCGTAGTGTGGTTAGAAGGCTACCACAGCTGGGAAGTTAAATCGTCCATTATCATTCAGAGTCTCAAAGACCCTTGGCTTTCTTCTACTGTAGGTATTACAACTACCATGATATAAAGACTTGTATGACTACCCTGGAAAGTAATAGTAGCTTTCAATACTACACTGGATCAGTTGTTATTCTGATCCCTTTACATTCCTGGGATTAGTTCAGAATGGCTTCTTGGATTTGGAAGAACTCACCAATCAGATTGAGAGAGGAGTTCTCAGCCTTTTCAAATGCAACTTGACTATTCCCAACAACCAGACCCACATCAATCTGTGTGGAAGGAAACAAAAATAATTAAACCTTAATATCAGACTCAACTTCAAATTATTATTCTCTGGATGCTCCCTAGCAAGTCTCCAAACAGAGGCAAGAGATAGTAGCAAACAAGCTCCATTGCAAAAGGGATTTGTTTGGAAGTAAATATTAACTAAGTCATGTTAGAGGCATCTCTCATTCTTCCTTAACACTATTCTTAGTGACACCCTGTAACAGTATCTTTTACACTCATAACATGCAAGCAGAATAAAGTCTATACCAGTAACATATAAACTTGGTGCTTTAATAGGGCCAATTACACAAAACTGAAAAGAATTATGAGCCAAATCAACTGGAAGGAAGAATTTAATCAGAAAAATGTGAACGATAATTTGAGTCATTTAAGAACACTTTAATAGATGCCCAAAAAACCACCATCCCACAATCGAGAAAGAAGGCTGTACTAGTTAAAAAAAACAACCTGGTTTAGAGGGGAAGTAAAGGCAGCTATATATTTTTTTTAATTATATGTAACAAATGGAACAAAGGGGAAGTTGATAGTAATGAATATAAAGCCGAAGTTAGGAATTGTAGAAAATTGATTAGGGAAGTAAAGGGACACAAGGAAAAATCTATATCCAGCAGAGTTAAGGACTACAAGGAGATTTTTAAATACTTTAGGAATAAAAAGAATCCTAACAATGGTATTGGTCCATGATTAGATGAGAATGGTAGAATTATCAACAATGCAGAAAAGGCAGAGGTAATCAATAAATATTTCTGTTCTGTACTTGGGGAAAAAACAGATAAGAATGGCCATAGTGGGTAAGACCAAGGGTCCATCTAGCCCAGTGTCCTGTCTTCCAACAGTGGCCAGGGTCAAATGCTTCAAAGGAATAAACAGAACAGGACAATTATTGAGTGACCCGTCCCCTGTCATCCAATCCCAGCTTCTGGTAGTCAGAGATTTAGGGACACCTGGAGCATGGGTTTGTATCCTTGACCATCCTGGCAAATAGACATTAATGGACCAATCCTCCATGAATGTATCTAATTCTTTTTTGAATCCACTTATACTTTTAGCCTTCACACCATCCCATGGCAATGAGTTCCACGGTGCTTTCTTTTCTTTGTTTTAAACCTGTTACCTATTAATTTCACTAGATGACCCTGGATTCCTGTGTTATGTGAATGGATACCTAACACTTCCTTATTCACTTTCTCCATAACATTCATGATTTTATAGACCTCTATCATATTCCCCGCCCCCTTAGTCTCTTTTCTAAATTGAACAGCTCCAGTCTTTTTAATCTCTCCTCACTTGAAAGCTGTTCCATACCCCTAATCATTTTTGTTGCCCTTCTATGTACTTTTTCCAATTCTAATATAGCTTTTCTGAGATGAGGCGACCAGAAGTACATGCAGTATTCAAGGTGTGGGAGTATCATGGATTTCTATAGTGGCATTATGATATTTTCTGTGTTATGAGTGATCTCTTTCCTAATAGTTCATAGTTAGCGTTTTTGGCTTCTGCTGCACATTCAGCAGATGCTTACAAAGAACTATCCATGATGACTCCAAGATGTTGGTAACATCTAACTTAGAACTAATAATTTTGTACGTATAGTTGGGATTATCTTTTCCAATGTGCATTACTTTACACTTATTAACATTTAATTTTATCAGCCATTTTGTTGCCGAGTCACCAAGTTTAGTGAGATCCCTTTGTAACTCTTCACAGTCAACTTTGGACTTAACTATCTTGAATAATTTAATATCTCAAACTTTGCTACCTCACTGTCTACTCCTTTTTCCAGATCATTTATGAATATGTTGAATAGCATAATTCTCAGTACAGAATCTTGAGGGACCCCACTAGTTACCTCTTTCCATTGTGATATAGTCTCATCATATAGTAATAACACTCTTTCCATTCCACTAATACCTCTGGAGGATGTTAAACAGAAGCTATTAAACTTATGACATTTTTAAATCAGCAGGTCCAGATAACTTGCGTATGGAGGTTACTGACCTATAGCTCGCAGGTTCTTCGAGATATGTGGTCCTAGCTGTATACTACACATGGGTATGCATGCACTTCATGAGCTTGAGACCAGAAATTTGTAGCAAGCAGTGTCTGTTGGTCCGCACCTGCACATTTATTCTCACCATGCTCTAACCCAAAGGCACAAATAGCGGCACCTCTCCAGTTTCTCCTCTTGCTGAAAATCAGACAAGGTCTGCATCAGAGGAAGGAGGGCGGAGAGTGGCATACAGATAAGGATCACACATCTCAAAGAAATTCCAGTTACAGGTGAGTAACCTCCATTTCTTCACGTGCTGGTCCCGAGGTGTATTCCAACATGGGAGATTAAAAAGCAGCACTCAGAGAGGAGGAGGGTACAAGGATGCACTTGGTATAAATGACTGTAACACCACCGTCCCAACTGTTGCATTTGTAGATTAGGCCTGGATTAGACGTAATGTTTTGTGAAGGTGTAGATGGAATTCCAGATAGCTGCTTTAGCAATATCTAAAATAGGTGCATCTTAAAGTGATGCTGCTGAAGTTGCCTGTGTTCTAGTGGAATGGGGAAGGGATTTACCTTTTCTAGGGAAGGGAGATAACCCTACTGGTAGCAAAGGAGGATACATCCAGAAATCCACTTAGAGAGCCTTTGAGCAGATAATGCTTGTCACTGATTTCATTCTGCTATAGCAACAAAAAGCCTAGGTGTTCTTCTAATTGGTTTCATTCTCTATAGATAGAAGGCCACAACTCGTTTGACATGAAGAGAGGGAAGTCTCTTCCCTTCCTCAGAAGCAGAAAGTTTAGTAAAGAAAACCAGTAAGTGAATATTCTGATTGATGTGGAACTCAGAGATCGCCTTACAATTGAATTTCAGCTGGAGACAAAGAGAAACCTTCTCCTTATTAAATATGGTGTATCGTGTGTGTGTTTCTAAGAGCATCACAGTGCCAGAGGGCAAGGGGCTCACTGGTATCAGGGAGTGAGGCTCAGCTAGCCTGACCAATTCAGTGTACCCCAATTCTCTTATATCGTAATCTGTATCTAACAGGTGTTGTGTAAGGTATCATTGGAAAACCACTGACACCCTGATCTTGAGTGGTATATGTATGGTAAACATTCAAAGGACTATACAAATATGAAGGAAATATGGGACGAAAAAGTGTGAAAAGGCAGACTCCTCTGCCCAGGTGCAATCACAGACAACAGGCAATCGCAGTCAAGTGACCATTCACTGGCATATCAGAGGCTGCAAGGACAGATTGATTTGCATTGTAGAAAGCACCACATGGAAGAAACCAGCATGGAACATTCTCCATGGCACTTTTCCTCACAGCAGAGGCACTATATTTTATGAAGGTATATTTAAAAAGTTCACTGGACTATAAAAGAGAGGGACAAAGAACTCTGAGTTATCTTTCACCTAAGATGACAAAGGAGCAGAAACTTTGGACTTTGTGGGAGATCCTGACCGTGGCAGTGATGTAAGAATCTTACCTTGAACCAGGATTGTAGTTTTATTAAGTCTTAGTCACTAGAAAGCATTTTTCACTTTTATTTGTTTTAAATCATTTCTGACTTTATCCCTTACATCTGAACTCACTTAAAATCTCTGTTCGATCAAATAAACTTATTTTATTTTTATTCTAAATCATTACAGTAGTGTGTTTGATTAAAGCAGGGGTCGGCAACCTTTCAGAAGTGGTGTGCCGAGTCTTCATTTATTCACTCTAATTTAAGGTTTCGCGTGCCAGTTATACATTTTAACGTTTTTAGAAGGTCTCTTTCTATAAGTCTATAATATATAACTAAACTATTGTTGTATGTAAAGTAAATAAGGTTTTTAAAATGTTTAAGAAGTTTCATTTAAAATTAAATTAAATTAAAATGCAGAGCCTCCCCGGATCGGTGGCCAGGACCCGGGCAGTGTGAGTGCCACTGAAAATCAGCTCACGTGCCGCCTTCGGCACACGTGCCATAGGTTGCCTACCCCTGGATTAAAGTGATTAACAACTCCAGTTAAAGCAACTAGCTACTGTGCTTCTCTCTCTTTAAAGGAGCAATGGACCTTACTACTCCTCTGAATGTTTCAGGAGAGGGATGGACATTTCAGGGCAAATGGTTTTGGGGAAATTCGGGAGTGGGACTGTGTTGCGGTCACTTGGCTAGTCCTAACCAAGGCTTGTGGTTACCAGAGCGGCTATGGTGTAACAAGCAGGCTGCTGGAATCAGAGTTGCTGAATCAGGGCTGCTCAACACACAGGCCTGGTCCACACTAGGGGGGGATGTCGAAGTATCTTACTTCGAAGTACCGCGACTTACCTCGCGTCCTCGCGGCGCGGGATCCACGGCCGTGGCTCCAACGTCGACTCCGCAACGCCGCTCCCCATGCTGGAGTTCCGGAGCCGAAGGGAGCGCGTTCGGGGATCCATCTATCGCGTCCAGACGGGACGCGATAGATCGCTCCCCGATATATCGATGGCTACCCGCCGATCCGGGCGGGTAGTGTGGACGTAGCCACAGACATTCAGTGTATGCTTGTATGCTGGCTGGGAGTGTCTAGACAGGGAGCTACAGCAGCAACACATTTTAAAGCACAACCTCTGACTAGTCTGGGTTGAACACTAAAACATGACAGATCTGCCATGAGAGCTCATATTTCACTAACCCTTCTAGCAGAAGTAAAGGTGACTAGGAAGGCAACCTTCATAGAGAGACAGGACATGGTATAAGAGGCAAAGAGTTCAGAGGGAAGTCTGGTAAATGTGGCAAGTACAAGCTTGAGGTCCCATTTGGTGCTGGTTTTATAACTGATGGAAAGGTTCTAATGAGACCTCTCAGGAATATGACTGTTGTAGGATGAGAAAAAAAATAGTATAGTCTTCAAATAGAGGATGAAAAGCGCCGATTGCTGCTAGGTGAACCCACAGAGAGCTAACAAAAAAGCCCAACATCTTGAGATGAAGGACGTGGTCAAGAATAGCAGGAAGACCCACAGCCGCAGAAGGAAAAGGGTTCTGTTGCATGCATGTGGAGACGCGTCTCCATTTAGCCGTATAGCATCTTCTGATGGAGTCTCTTCTGCTCTGGCTGAGAGTGGACTGGATGTTCTCTGAACATGAATGTTTTAAGTCTGACACCCATCCAAACACCAGGCATGAGGTGGAGGGGGTCTGGATTGGAGGTGTCTGGTTGTGCTGTTCTCCTCAGTCAACAGATCTGGTAAGGATCAGATGCTGATGAAAGGACGGGTTGACATTCACAGAATGTCTGGAAACCAAAAATGTCTGGGCCAGTTGGGCACAATGAGAATGACTCAAGCTTTGCTGTGACTCATCTCAGTACCAGTGGTAGCACTGGAATGGGAGGAAAGGCAAACTTCAGATGGTTTGTCCAGCAGAGAAGGGTGTCGCCCTTGGAGTCCCTGCCCAGAGCTGCTCTGGAGCAATATAGGTTGAATTTCTTGTTTGCTTGGGAAGTAAAAAGGTCTCAGGATGGCATTCCCCACTGGGTGAATATCTCATTCAGGATGAAATTGTGTAACTCTCATCCGTGGTCTAGGGAGAAGTGTCTGCTGATACTGTCCACCAGAGAGCTCTGTGCCCTCAGAAGGTATGTTGCCAGGAGTGTTATGCAGTTCCTGATGCACCAGTTCCATAAGCTGACTGCCTCTACACGAAGAGGAAGGGATCTTGCCCCATCCATTTTGTTTATGTAGAAGAAAGTCAGCATGTTGTCTGACATCATTTGAACGTGGCTGGAAGGAATCAGTGGGAGGAATGCATTGCAGGCGAGGCAGACTGCTCTCAGCTCCTAGAAGGTTGATACACATCCTGACTTCTCTAAGGGTCCAGATGCCTTGCACAGTATGAGTGCCCATGTAGGCTCCCCATACTATGGGGGATGCATCTATGATGATGGTCATGTTGGCTGTGAGTGGGACAAAAAGTACTCCCACACATCAGAACCAGTTTTGTCCACCCAACCAAAGAGGTTGCAAACTTGACGGGAACTGTTACCCTAGTAATCATGTTGGTCCTGTCTAAAGAGTAAACAGAACTGAGCCAATCCTGCAGATAATGGAGGTGGAGTCTGGCAAATAGCAGTACATAGGTACATGAGACTTAGTAGAGAAAGACAGACCCTGATTGTGGTTCAGGAATAATTAGTAATGGCATGGAACCTCTCCATAGCGAGGTAGATCCTTGCTGAGACTGAATGTAGTCTATAGAGGACTATTTTTTGTTTATGCAGACTCCCAAGGATGCAAGGAGACTGAGTAAAAAGATGGTAACTGACTGGACCTCCTGACTGGATCTGCTCATCAGCAGCCAATTGTCCAAGCATGGGGAAATAGCGTAACCATTTCATCTCATCTGGGCCACCAGCTCTGAGAAGATCTTCGTGAAAATCCTGGATGCTACGGGTAGATCAAACAGAAGAACTCTGAACTGGTAGTGTTCCTGTCCTATCAGAAACCCGAGGAACCTCCTGTGGAACTGGAGACCTCCACAATTTTTTAAAAAGCCTGTAAGCCTGACTTCAGTACCGGGCAAACTGGTTGAAACTATAATAAAGAACAATATTGTCAGAAATATAGATGAACATAATTTGTTGAGGAAGAGTCAATGTGGTTTTAGTAAAGGGAAATCATGCCTCACCAATCTACTAGAATTCTTTGAGGGGGTCAACAAGCATGTGGACCAAGGGGATCCAGTGGATATAGAGTACTTTGATTTTCAGAAAGCCTTTGACAAGGTCCCTGACCAAAGGCTCTTAGGCAAAGTAAGCTGTCATGGGGTAAGAGGGAAGGTGCTCTCATGGATTGGTAACTGGTTAAAAGATAGGAAACAAAGTGTAGGTATAAATGGTCAGTTTTCAGAATGGAGAGAGGTAAATAGTGGTGTCCCCCAGGGGTCTGTTCTGGGACCAGATCTATTCAACATAATCATAAATGATCTGGAAAAAGGGGTAAACAGTGAGGTGGCAAAATTTGCAGATGATTCAAAATTACTAAAGATAGTTTAGACCCAGGCAGACTGCGAATAGCTACAAAAGGATCTCTCAAAACTGGGTGACTGGGCAACAAAATGACAGATGAAATTTAATGTTGATAAATGCAAAGTAATGCACATTGGAAAGCATAATCCCAACTATACATATAAAATGATGGGGTCTAAATTAGCTGTTACCACTCAAGAAAGAGATCTTGGAGTCATTGTGGATAGTTCTCTGAAAACATCCACTCAATGTGCAGCGGCAATCAAAAAAGCAAACAATGTTGGGAATCATTAAGAAAGGGATAGATAATAGGACAGAAAATATCATGCTGCCTCTATATAAATCAATGGTACGCCCACATCTTGAATACTGTGTGCAGATGTGGTCGCCCCATCTCAAAAAGATATATTGGAATTGGAAAAAGTTCAGAAAAGGACAACAAAAATTATTAGGGGTATGGAATGGCTTCCGTATGATAAGACTGGGACTTTTCAGCTTGGAAAAGAGACGGCTAAGGGGAGATATAATTGAGGTCTATAAAATCATGACTGGTGTAGAGAAAGTAGAGAAGGAAGTGTTGTTTACTACTTCTCATAACACAAGAACTAGGGGTCACCAAATGAAATTAATAGGCAGCAACAAACAACAAATAAAAGGAAGTATTTCTTCACACAATGAACAGTCAACCTGTGGAACTCTTTGCCAGAGGATGTTGTGAAGGCCAAGACTATAACAGGGTTCAAAAAAGAACTGGATAAATTCATGGAGGATAGGTCCATCAATGGCTATTAGCCAGGATGGGCACGGATGGTGTCCCTAGCCTCTGTTTGCCAAAGCTGGGAATGAGCGACAGGGGATGGATCACTTGATGATTTCCTGTTCTGTTCGTTCCCTCAGGGGCATTGGCCACTATCAGAAGACAGGATACTGGGCTAGATGGACCTTTGGTCTGACCCAGTAGGGCCATTCTTATGTTCTGGAAAGGAGTGACTGAAAAAGATTTGGGAGGGGTGGGGAATGGAGAATAATCAGCTGAACCCAAGCTCCCAGTGTGACTGTGTGGCTAAAAAGGCTAATGTGATCCTGAGAGGAATAAACCGGGGGGAAAGTAGGAGTAGAGAGGTATTTTACCTCTCTATTTGGCACTGGTGAGACTGCTGCTGGACTACTGTGTCCAGTTCTGGTGTCCACAATTCAAGAAGGATGTTGATAAATTGGAGAGGGTTAAGAGAAAAGCCACAAGAATGATTTAAGGATTAGAAAACGTTTCTTACGGTGTTAAATTCAAGTTCAATGTATTTAGCTTAACAAAGAGAAGAGTTAGAGGGAACATTGCTTAAGGGGTAACTTGATTACACTCTATAAATACAAATAGGGAACAAATAGTTAATAGTGGGCTCTTCAATCTAGCAGAGAAAGGTATAACACGAGCCAAAGGCTGGTGGTGCGCAGACCGAATGAACAGTGCTAGCTAAAAATCTTCAGTCAAGCGCATGAAGAGCAAGCACACCTAGAGTGGAAAACACATTACTCCTGAGGGAATTCTGCATCAAAAAGCTAAACATTCTGTGCCAAATAAAAATAAAATTTTGGCACACAATATTTTAAAATTCTGCATATTTTATTTGTTAATAAATAAATGTGGAGGCTTCAGCGTGGCAGTGGGGAGCAAAGGCCACTGGCTGCATGGAGATGGGAGATCGTCCTGCACCCGCAGGTGATGAACTTACACTGGTCAGGCTTCTGACCAGGGCAAGACGGTACAGCTCTGGGAGGCAAAGCTGCGTAGCTAAGGGGAATTGGCTGGAGCCTCTCTATTGTTGCTTCATGAGTGGCTGAGAGAAGCATTCATGTAACTCAGTTGGGTGTGTCCCTGCCTGTGGATGTCTGTGTAAGTGCAGTACCTGCCAGAAGTTTGTAGTTTGCAAACAGCATCATAGTGTGAGAGGGAGCCCAGGTTGGTGGGATAGAGGATTCATCGGTCCCACGGTCCAGGTTGCACCCCGGGAACCCCGTCACGGGGGTCTGGATGCACAGGGGTTGGGCAGACGGGGGAGCAGCTGCCCCTACAGTGATCCCTCTGCGGCTGAGGAGCAATGAGGGCAGGAAGTGGGGGGGAGAGATGCACAGCCAGGGAGGTTTCTGGGGGTGGGTCTGACCCAGCCGCAGCTGCTCCTTGTAGGGGAAGAGCAAGCAGCTGAGTCTGGCGCAGGGTAGAAGCCACTGGCTGGGGTGTCCCCAGCTCCCCACCCCCAACGCAGTCATTTGCCTCTCCACCAGCTCCTCTGGGCACCTGAAATGATGCACCCGCGTTGCTGGGGAGGGGCATATGATAGCTCTTGCAGTTTCCCTTTGCTTCCCCATCATACGTAATTTTTCTGCGGGGAAGCAAAGAAATCTGCGCGTGCGCAGTGGCACGAAATTCCATCAAGAGTAACATATGGATGAGACCGCCAAGAAGAATGATTGTTTCTTTTTTTCTCCCTCCTGGTACCACTACAAATAAGAGTTAAGTTGTTTGGGAACATTAATTGTGCATTTCCATTCCAAGCATGTCAGTAAAGTTGATGAGCATGAGAAGAGAATAAGACCCATGTCCTTTGGGATTGGTTTCTAGCATGAATTCCATCTGCCCTACCTTTTGTTTCTTGCTTGTGCCGGGCTCCCCTTTGAGAATGCTGGGATCCATGCCTTCAATATCCTTCACCAACAGCCCAAAAAGTTTATCGTTGAAACTGAACACAAGCTATGGAAGGAGGTAAAGAAGAAAACCATTATTTTAACATGTTCAAAAGATGCTAGGACTTCAATGGGAGTAGGGTAGGAGGGACAGGAACAGGATTTGAGGGAGGACAAAATCTTAAGCAAATAGTTGACTGAAAAAGAATTAGTCCACTCCTATCACAACTAGTCAAGAGAATTAAAATCCTACTCTACAACACAAAACAACATTTCACCTTTTGCAATTAAATTCTTCAAAGATGGACAAATTGAAAACTGGCCAACAGTTACGTGTCTAATAAAACATCACAGGCAACGGGTTGGGGGAAACTGCAGAAAACCATTGACCTATATCTTGTGGAACAGCTAGTTTAGAATATCTTTATCTGCAGATTAGTTTATTACAGAAGTTCTCTGAGGCTGTGACCCACTGTCCTCTCTTTGGCATGGAGTCGAGCACAGTGATAGTACTTAGCAAACAGTAAGGATTCGTAAAAGTCATTATCTCCTCAAGGACATAACAGACCCTTGGTCAAACACTTATAACAGATAACATTTAAACCAATATCTTAAAATAATAATAAATGTTTGCAACTCTATGGAACCTTACAAAAGTGCTTTAAAAGCAATAGATTAAGTCTCAACCACCTTCCAAGACCCGCAAATGTTCCTATTTTACTTCTGGGAAATTGAGGCACAAAGAGATGAAGTGACTTGCCCAGAGTCGTACAAGAATTACATCCAGTTACATCAAGTCTGAATTTGACCCAAAATCTGTGGCCAAATTGGCACCAAAACCCAGATCTCATAAGGCTTTGATTTTCTTTATGTGGAGGGCTATGGAAAAGTCACGTTTTGTACCACTTTACTCAGGTTGTCCCTACAGACAATGAAGCACTTACTGTTATAGACAGTCTCTGACAGTGCGACATGCCCTCTTCTCAAAGTGATGGGAATGCTCAGCAATACAAACAGTTTGGTTAAACATTCCTTAATATTTCATAATACAGAACCTACCAACAGTATGATATTTGTCACCTCAAGCACTAGAGTTGGATGGAAGTGATGGAAACTATAGCAATGAATTCACACACCTGTTGTCCTACTGAGAATGCCAGGCTGTTGAACTGCTGGATGAATTCAGCTGCCATCTTGTCTGTGTCATACGGGTTGGCATCAATGCTCTTCTTCTGCAAAAAGTCTATCTCAATTGTCATAGTGCCGATGCACTGCTTGGTCTTGTCGAAAGTGTATGGGGAGACTGGAAAAAAAACCACATATTTCAGCGTGGTGAAATCCCAGTATAACCTTGACAATGCACCTAACATGCTGTAAACTGGATTGTACACTCTCCCAGCTATATACAGGAATGCCACTACTATAGCCTAGCAAGTGTGATTCATAGAAAACATTTCACCCAACACTTGAAAAATCCCAATTACAATATAAGAATTTATTTCTATTATAATAATCATCTGGTTCTTTGCAAAAATTCAATCTACTTGTTCAGATAAAAGTTCTTCATTGATCTGACGGTAGAAGACAAGTGCAAGAGAAAAAAAACAAAGTAAATGGATCTTTACATTGAAAAGCACTACAATATGTTTAGAACTTGGAATCAGAGTCCCCAGAATCCCTACTGTATGTGATCAAGTATCCCATTTTACAACTTCATCAAGGTTAAAATGCACAGTTTACTGCTGAAGAATTATAGGCTAAATTATAGGTTTACATTATAAATCTCATGTGCTTCCAGAATGGTATTTAAATACTCTCAAACAAGTCACTGGAAATGCTTAAAACACAAGAGAGACACCTGTGTAAAAGACTTGCATTAAATCCACAAAAGCCATCTAGACCACTGGGCTAGTACGGTAGTACAACTGGCTAACATTTCGTACTTAGATAATGCATTTAAACCATGGTGTTTGAAGGAGGTCATTACGTACAGTCATTCTGATTTTACAGTCTGCATGACTGCCAACCATGTGCTCAGTCCACAAGGGCCACAGCTGCCTCCCTGTCTCCAACGGGAGGAATCAGTTTGAGATTGGGGCTCACTGAACCTAAGAGCACACTCATCCTCCCTCCCCCACTTCTCCCAACACCACCCGGAAATAACAGAGCTGGCAGTTGTGCTTGAGGTATTATCAAGAGACCCTTCCCCGCACACAAACACAGGTACACACTGCAAACTGCAGGGAATCCAAGTTACCTACATTAAAGCGATACAAATAGGGTGACCAGATGTCCCGATTTTATAGGGACAGTCCCGATATTTGGGGCTTTTTCTTATATAGGCTCCTATTACCCCCCACCCTCTGTCCTGATTTTTCACACTTGCTGTCTGGTCACCCTAGATACAAAGAAGTGAAATGGCCTTGCCTAGATAACTAGTGGTTCCAGGAAATCTACCTACTCCATACCCGATTCTCAGCACTAATCCTTCGGTTCTGACAGTGCCCTACAAAAACTTTTATTAAAGAATTCTTCTGGGCTCCTCCTCCTCAAACATCTCTCAGCTCCGCCCCCCAGCTGGCTGAAGAGACATAGCTCCTCCATAGCAGGAGCAGCATGCAACAAGCAACCACATCAACCCAGCACAGGTCCTCTCAATAACCAGGTGACATCTCTCCCCACGAGATTACTGTGCTGCCTCTGCTCCCCACCTATCAACCTCTCTGCCAACAGCTGCCTATTAATGCCTTACTCCCACGCATCCCAAACAACTCCTCACTGCACTCTCCAGCTCCCTACTGCTATTCCTCCTCTTGCTACCCAGGTACCCATTTTTGTCCCAATTTTCCAACATCTCCTATTCCTGAATTTATCCCAAGAGCCAGAAAGTAGAGGCTAAGGCACAGAGCACTCTTGTTTTGCTGATTTTTAGATCACAGAAACTAGTGATTTTGTTTTGTATGTAATGTAAGTAAGCAATTCTGACCTGTCCCAGTCCCTTAGGGCAGTCATCTATCTAAGTTTTTATATCATATTCACAACACTGACCCAGTCTGAGTTTTGTTTTTAAGGATTGCGTGCAAAGCCAACGTTCAAATGGAGAAAGCTTTAAAATCTAAAGCATAAGTTGCTTACATTATTGGGGGTGGAGGTATAGCAGGATCAGTTACACATAGCAAAATTCTCTCTCTGTGAAGAGAAGATTCATTTGACTTTAAAAATTATTTAGTGTACCTTTCCTAATGAAATCCCATGGAATGCTGTGCAATAACACATAAATATTCTGACAGTCCTACCACAAAGACAATCACAATATGAAAATACACTGGGGCTCCTGCAAAAACCCAATCAAAATGATCCGGCAGTACAAACTGGTTGCTTCAGAAATTCAAACACTGCTCTGCAATGTTTAACCTTGTGCCAGAGCATGCAAACTAGAAAGCAAATCTGATCAGTCTTCTGGCTATGTTGATCAGGTTAAAGGCAAAAAATAAACATAACTATGAAATGTTTGTTAAAATTCTCTGTCGTTTAATAATTTCAGGTGTCACAAGGCAACCTAAAACACTCTTGCTGCAATTTAAGCCCATTGCTTCTTGTTCTATCCTCAGAGGTTAAAGAGAACAATTTACCTCCCTTGTCCTTGTAACAATCTTTTATGTCCCTGAAAACTGTTATGTCCCCTGTCAGTCTTCTCTTCTCCATACTAAACAAACTCAATTTTTTCAAACTTCCCTCATAGGTCATGTTTTTTAGACCTTTAATGATTTTTGTTGCTCTTCCTTGTTTTGTTGCTCTTCCAATTTGTCCACATCTTTCCTGAAATGTGGCGCCCACAACTGGACACAATACTCCAGTGGAGGCTGAATCAGTGGGGAGCAGAGCGGAAGAATTACTTCTTGTGTCTGGCTTACAACACTCCTGCTAATACATCTCCGAATGATGTTTGCATTTTTTTGCAACAGTGTTACACTATTGACTCATATGTAGCTTGTGGTCCACTATGACCCCCAGATCCCTTTCCGCAGTACTCCTTCTTAGGCAGTGATTTCCCACTTTGTATGTGTGCAACTGATTGTACCTTCCTAAGTACAGTACTTTGCATTTGTCCTCACTGAATTTCATCCTATTTATTTCAGACCAGACCTCAGTATTCTATATAACTACACCCAAAACATTATATAAAAGAATGGTGAAGCTGTAGTCAGGCATTCAAAAGTTAGGAAATGCCAGAATTAAGTTAGCCTGTGTAAATCTTAGCTTGGGCTCCTTGTGTGTGTACATAATGGCAGCCTTCCCCCTCACCACACAGAAAAACCTGGGCAGAGCTAGACACCTACCATAAGGAAGAAACACTTTGCAACTGAAGTCAGCTATAAAAACTGATCAACATTCTTGCAATGCAGCAGCAATGAGTAATTTTAATCTATACTGACATTAAAACTAACAAAACTCATCAAAACATGCATAGCAAGCCAGTATACTACTTAATAGATAGTCAGTCAGTCAATGGGGTGAGGCAGCTTTTGTATCTTAGGGCTTGTCTACACAAGGGAGTGCACACTGCATTACACAAGCTGCAGTAATAGTGTGCATACCGGACAGTTTACCCTCTGTCAATGCACATCATTGTGTACACACAGTGGCAGTTTGCTGCAAACCCAGGGTATTCCATGCTCCTTTGCTTTGCTACCGAGCAGCATGCATTCTGGGATTTTTCTCGCTGTGCATTGTGGGATACATAGTGGAAGCCAGGCTAGTTCAAAATTTTAAATAATCTCATGATTCATCTGTCTTCATACTTCCTTTAGGGGTGGGCTAGCACCATATTCAAATTGCTGTTGGCCAGCATGGACCCAACAATGCTCCGCATTGCTATGCTGGCAACTGCAAATGTGCAGAGGCTGTTTGAGCTGTATTTCAGCACTCAAAGCCAGAGGAGTTCAGCTTTGGACTTCACCAGCTGCACCACCAAGCAGACAATGTGGCAGCAGCTCCTCCAGCTGCTAGAGGATCTTTAGCAACGGAGGAAGCAGGATGAGGAAGAGGAGGAACACACAGAGCAGTTGACAACAGAGAATCTGTTCCTGGAGCAGCTTCACCATGTGCAGCGCTGTCTCTGGGCTTGGGAAACCAACGCAGATTGGTGGGAAAGGATTGTTCTTCACACCTGGGATGACCAGCAGTGTCAAGAGAATTTCAGGATTGGGAACGCAACCTTTCTAGAGATATCTGCTGAACTGACCCGCACCTACAGCAGCAGCCTACCACCATGCAGTGCCTCATAGCAATGGAGAAGTAGGTCACAACTGCCATCTGGAAACTGGCCACCCATGAATGCTACTAGTCCACTGCAAACCAACTCAGCATGGAGAGATTGACAATTGGGGCCACCATCATGCAGGTGTGTGATGCCATGAAAAAGGTACTGTCGCACCAGGTTATAAAGCTTGGTAAAGCTCAGTGTTATTTATGATTTTGCACACATAGGATTCCCAAACTGTAATGGGACTATTGATGGGACCCATGTGCCTAGCATTTGCCCCTCCTCACCCTTAAGGCACAGAATATAAGGTTCACAGATATAAATGCAGAGTGGTCTGGAAGAGTCTATCATGCTAGGATCTTTTGGAATTCAGCTCTATTTACATTAATGGAGAAAGGACTGTTGCCCCCAGGATAACTATGTCATTAATTATGTGGACATGGCTCAGGTATCCTGGGACACTCGGTTTATCCTCCATTTCCCTGGTTAATGACGCATTCACAGCTTGCTTGGACGGAAAGACGGACCTTTTTAACTACTCACTCAGTAGTTGAAGAATGGGAGTGGAGTGGAGTGTGCATTTAGCCATTTGAAAGGGAGATGGCACTGTCTGTGGAATAGGTGGGAAGCCGCAGAAAAAAAACCCAAGATCACAGCCCCATGTTATATTTAACAAAATATTTATGAGATTATGGGAGAAAACCTTGGCAATGGTGGGAGGCAGAGGTGGAGAGACGTACTCAGTAGTTTGAGCAACCAGCAAGGTGTCTACTATAAAATGCAAACAGGCGGGGCAATATTCATCAGAGTCTCTTACTGAGTAGTCCAAAGAATGAAAATGCTGAAGAGTCACTGATTTAGAATGCAGATCATTACGTGGTTCTGTTAATACAAGTCCAGTTTACAGATGATCCTAAAGATAATGCCACTGATTCAAACAGAGCTACTCCAGAGATGAACTTGTCCCAAGGTATTTTTATAAACAAACTATTTTTTGACTGGCTGAAAAGGATTTTTTTTTTTAATTTATCAATGAATAAGGGCCAGCTACCCATCAATCTAAATATGTGCTGAACAAACACCCTGGTCTAATCTAGCAATAATCTGGATGTAGAATAGATTTCTACATTTAACGTAGCCGCAAAGTCATTATCTCTGTGACAATGTTCAGTTACTGAAATTTTATTTCTGTTATGCCAGAAGATTAACATTGTCTGAATCATTTTTTCTGATGCATGTCACATAAGATGCTCATTTTTGGCCCACTCCTTAGAGGTGCAGAGCACCCGCTGCTCCCGTGTTCTCTACCGGCTGAATTCTAGCTGGCTTAGAGAGTACAATCGTGTCATTTATCCATAACAGCATTGCTTTTTAAAAGACACTGCATTGAGGTGAGAAAGGGAGTCAATCGTCAGTTCCCACCTTGTTTATTTGTAAGCAACAGAATCTTTCACCCTATTCAATGGAGAAGATGAGTAAGCAGTTAGATTTGCTAATGAAGTATCTAACCCACATTATTATGGGCAAGAGATTGAACGGAACTTAAAATGTCATAGATTCAGATCTATGTTGCTTGGGAGTGGGGGAGAACTGGAGAAGAAAGATAGTCGGGACTTTTTCTCCTGCTACTTACTCAATTTAAAATTAAATTAAGCTGCCTATGCTTCCTCCTCCCCTGTACTATGCCACTTCCCCCACTAAAACTTACTATGATTGGTGCACCTTGGGAGGCTTACCTGTTTTTCTCCAGTCAACTCCCAGGCCAAATCCTAATTGCTCGCATCAACTTAAAACCTAATTCTGTAATGAGATCTGCTAACACAGACCCTTACACCTGAAAAGATTCCCACTGAAGACAATGGGACAGCATGCAGGTGTTTAGAATCTGAAATAATGGATCCCACTACAGGACTGGAACCTCTGTTTATAACCTCATGAAGGAAGAACCTTTCCTTTGTACTAGTTAGTAAAGCACCAGTGAACACCTATGGATGGGACAACACATTGTTAAATACTAGAGGTTGCAAAGGCTCAAAACCTCCAGTCTTTGCCAACACTCACCTTCCCACTTCATCCCCAATCTGCATCTGAAGTCATCCAAATGTGTGTGTTTAGCATTTCCAAAGATCAGGCCTCTTATGTGCCTCAATGTGGATTTAGATGCCTAAATTTAGTTTGAAAATCTTGGCTTACAAACCAGATTCTTTTTAACTGCCCCCAATTTTGAAGCCCTGTTAATTTGTGAGAGCTGTCTTCCCCAGACATATACTGTAGGAGTATGCCTTTGACAGGTGATCCCAAAATTAGTCAGAAAAACTACCTGGATGAACAGAAAGCAAACTCCTAATAATGAACCTTAACAATGGGGTTTGTAATCAGAGTTTCTTGACACTAATTCCCTGGTCCTGATGGGGATGGTGTGAAACATTTTGTGCCACTGCTGAAACTGGGAACAATTCATTCTTGCCCTTGAGCCATGCATGCACCAGCCATTTTTGCCCCAAGTTTGCAGAACAGAAAAAAAGCAGGTGAGGGGGGAGATATTCCCCCGAAAAATGCTTTTCAATGTTCAGTGTTCAATTTAACATCTGTGGTGAGCAGGCTCAAAGCCCCATATGTGCACATGCTGCACAATGCACCAGTATAACAAAATGCTTTTCAAGAATAGGCTAAGCATCATCTGGATTCATGAATATGTGCTATGGTGACTGGGGATATTTAAATAAACAACAGATATTTTAGACTGACATTTGCCAAAATATTGCCATTCACAAAGCCCTGGGCTCCAGCAAGCCACATACGCTGATACATTATATCAGTCCATGGCATCAAAAGAATCCCAGCACCAGTATGCAGAGGCATTAGACATTGGTAATATTCACAGCTAACCATGTAGTTACCTAGAAGAAACTCATGTGGAGCAAACAGCAGGTTATTTTATGATGTTGCTGTATTCATCTTGACACATTTTGTATCAATATGTCATGTCAAGAAACCTCATCTTCAACCATTATGAGGTTTGAACAGGACATTGTCAGACATGAAATCAAACTCTAAGAGTGATGGGGGATCAGAAGGCTTGCAGCCAGATAACAGAAGGACTTCTAGCCAAGGACAAAAGGTATCAGGTATATTCAGGATATAAGTGAAATATAAGTACTAATTAATCTTCTAACACAGGGCCTACAGGACCTCAGAAGGCCTGCAAGCTATTTAGCTTAACTTATCCTAAATACTAAGGTCTAATTTGGCCAAGTTAATAATAAGCCTCTGAGCTTGTGTCAATGTTTGTATTATGCTGATGTTTGGATAATAATGTCTATGAGATCAGTAGACATCACAAGATTACGGTTGGTAGCCTTCATGAAATGTTAGAGACTTCCTTCAGGTAACTGCCAGTTACTATGGTGATAAAGTGAAGTAAGTATTAATGAGTATAAGGAAAACTAATGAGTTAGCCTGTGAAAAATGAAGCACCCCAAAAATAGTGGGGTATGCAAGTTCAAGTAAGCAAAAGGAGTTAAAACCTTCATAAATATGTATGATGTTCAATGGGCATCAGCATAACACATTATAAAAGCTGTATCCCAGCCTGTGCGCATGGGCAGAGGGGACACCAGTATGACAACCACTGGTGGTGATTATAGTGAGGCGAAGGATGACTGTGATGACTAATACTTTGGATTTTTCCACGGGCATGGTGTGACTAACGCAAATGCTTTATGTTCTGTATTGGCCCGTCTCTCCTTTACCAGATTGCAGTGTGTACTATTGTTTGGTTGGCTAATAAAAGAACTATTATAGAAAAAGCATTATGTATTCTTCTACTGATAACCTCTCTACAGTAGTCAGTCTTGGGGGCTGAACTCTCACAGATTAAAGTAGGTGTAAAGCCTCACCTCGGAGTGAGTAATTGGTGAAATTACCCCATAACTATAGATAAGGCTTCAGGCTGAAGATCTGGCATGCTCCAGCTCAGTTCAGCTTTAGTCTGTAAACCACATAAAGAATCAGCTTTAATAAGTTTATGTTAAGTGCTTGACCTACCATCTATGTCTTGTCCAATGGAGAGGCCGGCCCATTTTCTCTGTAAAAAAAACAAAAACAAACGTTGCAAAGAGACAACCATTCACCAGAATTACAGATACCAGCTCACAGGAGAGCCTACTTCCTCACGGTGAGATTTAGGAAACGTAGGAAGCCCAGTTTGAACAGCAAAGCAGATAAAATAAAACCAGAGCTGTCAATTAATCACAGTTAACTCACGCGATTAACTCAAAAAAATTAATCGCAATTAATCGCACTGAAACAATAGAATACCAATTGAAATTTATTAAATATTTTGGATGTTTTTCTTCATTTTCAAATATATTAATTTCAATTACAACACAGAATACAAAGTGTACAATGCTCACTTTATATTTTTTATTACAAATATTTGCACTGTAAAAATGATAAACAAAAGAAATGGTATTTTTCAATTCACCTCATACAAGTACTGTAGTGCAATCTCTTTATCATGAAAGTGCAATTTACAGATGTAGGGTTTTTTTGTTACATAACTGCACTCAAACAAAACAATGTAAAACTTTACAGCCTACAAGTCCACTCAGTCCTACTTCTTGTTCTGCCAATCGCTAAGAGAAACAAGTTTTTTTACATTTACGGGAAATAATCCTGCCCTCTTCTTAATTACGTCACCTGAAAGTGAGAACAGGCGTTTGCATGGCACTGTTGTAGTTGGCGTTGCAAGATATTTACGTGCCAGATGCGCTAAAGATTCATATGCCTCTTCATGCTTTGCCATCGTTCCAGAGGACAACTTCCATGCTGATGACACTCGTTAAAAAAATAATGAATTAATTAAATTAGTGACTGAACTCCTTGGGGGGAGAATTATATGTCTCCTGATCTGTTTTACCTGCATTCTGCCATATATTTCAGGTTATAGCAGCCTCGAATGATGACCCAGCACGTTGTTCATTTTAAGAATACTTCACTGCAAATTTGACAAATGCAAAGAAGATACCAATGTGAAATTTCTAAAGATAGCTACAGCACTCGACCCAAAATTTAAGAATCGGAAGTGTCTTCCAAAATTTGAGAGGGATGAGGCGTGGAGCATTCTTTCAGAAGTCTTAAAAGAGCAACACTCTGACGCGGAAACTATAGAACCCAAACCACCAAAAAAGAAAATCAACCTTCTGCTGGTGGCAGCTGACTCAGATGATGAAAATGAACATGCGTCGGTTCTCACTGCTTTGGATCATTATCGAGCAGAACCCGTCATCAGCATGGACGCATGTCCTCTGGAAAGGTGGCTGAAGCATCAAGGGACATATCTTCAGTGCATCTGCTATGCAAATATCTTACGATTCTGGCTAAAACAGTGCCATGCAAACGCCTGTTCTAATTTTCAAGTGACATTGTAAACAAGAAGCAGGCAGCATTATCTTCTGCAAATGTAAACAAACTTGTTTGTCTGAGCAATTGACTGAACAAGGACTTGTAAGCTCTAAAGTTTTACATTGTTTCATTTTTGAATGTAGGTTTTTATTGTACATAATTCTACATTTGTAAGTTCAACTTTCATGATAAAGAGATTGCACCACAGTACTTGTAGGTGAATTGAAAAATACTATTTCTTTGGTTTTTACAGTGCAAATACTTTTAATCAAAAATAATTATAAAGTGAACACTGTACACTTTGTATTCTGTATTGTAATTGAAATCAATATTTGAAAATGTAGAAAACATCCAAAAATATTTAAATAAATAGTATTCTATTAATTTTTAATCACGCGATTAATCGTGATTAATTTTTTAATCACAATTAATTTTTAATCGCTTGACAGCCCTAAATAAAACCTAACAAAATACTTAATAAGAGGTAAAAAAAAGCAACAATGACAAAACCCTTACAGAATGTCATCGTTTTTCCATTTGATGGCTTTGACTGTACTGTAACCAAGTTCTGTGAAACCATCCAGGTTTAATCCCACAGAGAATAGTTACAACAGATCTTGAAGACAGAAAAGATTAAGTGCAGCCTTCTTAACAAAAGTGTGTTCATGACTCCAGCACATCCCTGATGATGAAAGAAACCGTATGGGATATTTTTCCTGACATTCAGTTCAGTCCACTGCTAAAGCACACGCACTGTCTGAAGGTTAAAGGGGAGATACATCAGGCAGAAAAAAGTATGTTACACTTTATGCTCATTTTAAATGGGTGATTGTGTGAAAACTCTCGTTGGGGAACATATTTATAATGCATTGTATTATAGCTTATGTTCTTTTGAGATCTTTCACTGAACGAGAAATTAGGTACTATAAAAAATATATTTAAATATATTTAAGTGAATTTCAGTAGGTCTAAAGGATTCTTACAGAACAGGACCCTATGAGGAGGAATGGACAAGTGGTTCAGTGTACTCTGAGTGAAATTCTATGGCCTGTGTTACACAGTGAGACTGATGATGATCACAACAGCCCCTTTCTTGGGGTCAATGTTTGTGAATAGAATTTAACATTGATATGGTCTAGATTGTGGTTTGGATTACAGAACTCACTATACTTTCACCATTGCATACCAAAGCTAAACATTTCTCATTCCAGTGACCAAATCATTCTTGACCATAAATCTCTTTACAGATTTGCAGCCAATTCAGTCTTTTTAGTTCCCAATTTCTTGGGCAGAATTATTGAGATCCACAACAAAACTATTACTTACTGCTGAAATGTCTAGTGTTATTCATTAGCTGGCTCTTTCAAAAACACATCGCATATAGTTATGTTCTTGAATTTCATTGTCTAGCCATACAGGGGTCTGTCCCTCTTTTGATCCTATGAAATTTCCATTAATATTAGTAGGAGTTACAAACAAAGCATACTCCAGTGTTGACTGTTGCTACTTTCTTGGAAAATAGTGCTATTGAATTAAATAATCGCTAGACACTACTTTAGCAAGGTAAAATGTCAAGTAAGTGTTAGCAAGAATGATAACCTGATTGCCTAGGCCCAGAAACCAATGGAGAGTATCATCATATGTATAATTCAGGCTGCAATGAAATTTTTTTTTTTTAATCAGAAATTACTCAATTGAAAACATTCATTCATCAGCATTTGTAGCATATGTTTTCAGCAAGATGAAACAAACTAAACTGAAAGAAAATTCCTATTTACATTTACTCCTCAGCACTGGAGGCATTTCCCTAGTTGCATTTTAAGAAAAAAGTCTCTCAGCAGCTATATTTCAAAGCAGGTTCTGCTTTATTCACTTGGTGAAGTGTTTGTCAGCATGGCAGCACCTACTGGAACCTTGAATTTGATGTACATACTGCAACCCACTGCTGCCAAGCATCTTATACTTTTAATTATTTTCCAGACTCCTGTGATAGAAGAAGTATATGGAGCATCAGTAGGAAAGGATTATGTTTTTCACGATTAAGACATAATGGAACATATGACACCTTACAAAATTCTGTACACCCCACTCACCTGGACAAGCATATATTGACTTTTTCATCAGCATGGTAAGAGTGAGAAATTCATTTTTGTGCATACACTGATATATTTATGACATCTGAGTCTAACGTACTGCAGAGAATCGGAGATGAACCAGAAGAACTGCATGATTTAATAGATCTTTTCTTGCTCTCACATTTAGATTCTATAACAGAGGACAATAATAAGCAGCTACAATGTATATGCTTATTCCATTATAAACTCTTAAAAAAAAAAAAAGAGAGAGAGAGAGTAGTCAAGAGCCAATGGGAGGTTCGCTGCACCAGAGTAGGCCAAATCCCCAAGTAAGCTGATATAAATGAAACAGAAAGCATTTCTGGAGAAATGTTGGCAAACATGTTTTCTTTATCATTTGAATGTGCTGAATCTGAAGATGTTTACCAAGCTGAATTCTGAACTTTAAAGCTAACATTTGTAACTTTAAAAAAAAAAAAAAAAAAAGACAGTAAAGGACAGGTACTAAATATGGAATATGTTACTAATTTGGAATACTGTGCTATGAGAAAATGTAGGGAGCGATCTCTGGTCACATGATGATATGCACTTAAATTCTGTTGGTTTTGCAGTAAGGACGACATTTAGTAGTTAAGTATCAGAGGGGTAGCCGTGTTAGTCTGGATCTGTAAAAAGCAACAAAGAGTTGTGGCACCTTATAGACTAACAACTGTATTGGAGCATAAGCTTTCATGGGTGAATACTCACTTCGTCAGACGCATGTGCTCCAATACAGTTGTTAGTCTATAAGGTGCCACAACTCTTTGTTTCATTTAGTAGTTAGTTTACTCAATCTTTTTCATTGTTGTATGTAGTGTTGTTGTAGCCATGTCGGTCCCAGGATATTAGAGAGACAAGGTGGGCGAGGTAATTTCTTTTACTGGACCAACTTCTGTTGGTGAGAGAGACAAGCTTTCAAGCTTACACAGAGCTTTTCTTCAGGTCTGGAAAACTTACTCAGTGTCACAGCTAAACACAAGATGGAACAGACTGCTTAGCATAAGTAGTTAACACACATTTCAAACGACCACTTCACCTTGAATCTTGTCTTTAGCTGTGACACTCTGAGTACCTTTCCCAGATCTGAAGAGCTCTGTGTAAGCTCAAAAGCTTGTCTCTCTCACCAACAGAAGTTGGTCCAATAAAAGATATTACCTCATGCATCTTGGCTCTCTAGCTACTTTTCATGTATTTTTGATATGAGGAGTTAAATGTACTGCTATGCATTACACAAAGAATCATACATAACATAGTATGACATACTTTATTTCCATAAATTCTCCTCTTTCAAAAATATAAATTATTAGCAGCTAATTATTAGTCTTAACCACTAGCCTAACCTAAAACTGACATTTGCATACAGTATGAATTGAGTATTGATTTGGAAACCTATGCCATGGCACAAGCTACATATTGGTAAATACTATCTGTTATTTGTTCAATATCCATGTGGTAGTCAGTAATTATATTTATTACTATCATCAGGTATTGCACAGATGAACCATGGAGGCAGTCTTGAACCTGAAGCATCCTTCAACAGTAGCTTACGAACAATGCATTATTTATCAAGAAGTGAAAAAACACAGTTTTTGCTTCTAGTGAACAGGGATTGGCTACAATATAAGAGGCAACCAATGCAAGACACTCAGGGATTTCCAAAATTGGGATGCAATTGATAAGAGTTCTAACAGCTCTTCAATCTGAACGCAGGCAATCATTACTTTGCATTAAAAACTGTTATGCAACATACACAGGTAAAGGTAAAATTAGCAAACTTCATAAATCTGCTAAAGCTACTTCACCAACCAGTAAGGGTGAACTGCAAACCTGATCTTGTGTTACAATCACCAAAACTTCGACAGTGTTTTGGAGCAAGGTCCCCTTAGTGAACTTTGCATTTTCTGCCAGGATGGATGTTCCAAACAAAACTTTCTTCTGTAACAACATTCAAAATGAACAAACAAGAGGCAACTGAGTATGAACATGAGCACAGTGTACCTGAAGTAAGTGATCTTATAGATTCAGAAGGGAACTAACACCCTAAATGCTATAAGCCAGGGGTCGGCAACCTACGGCACGCGTGCCAAACATGGCACGCGAGCCGATTTTCTGTGGCACGCCGCTGCCTGCCAGTCCCAGCCCCACTCGCCCCCCCCCGCCCAACGCTCTCCCCTGCGGGGGCAGGAGGCAGAAGCTTGGACCTGCGGCAGCCAAGCTCCTGCCTCCCCCGCTTCTTCCCCCAGCTTGGAGCTTTCCTGCCCCTCCTCCTCCCTCCCGACAATCAGCTGATGGCCGGGGAAGGGGGGCGGAGCCGAGCCGCAGCGTGCTCGCTGCTCCGGAGACTGAGAGAAGAGGTAGGGACGGGGCCTTGGGGAAGCGGGTGAAACAGGCATATCCCTTCCAGCCCCCTGCCCTGAGCCGCTCAGGGCAGGGGGCTGGGAGCACCCCCACAACCCGAGCACCCCAGCCCTCACCCCTGAACCCCCAGCCCTCTGCCCTGTACCCCTGAACTCCCCCACACCCCCAGCCCTCTGGGCTGTACCCCC